>APFE031605788.1:41559-53627 GCA_000404065.3 Pinus taeda | reverse complement strand
CCGAGGGCGCAAAAGTGCATGTTCTGAGGACGAGTTTTTGACAAATCTCTGGACCCTTCTCTAAATGCCTGAGAAGGGTTTAAATACTGCTAGCTAATTAACTTGATTGCATAAATTTAGGATCCGGTTTTCAAATGACCGTCCTTCTGATAAAGCAAACTTATTTCTAAAAATTAAATCTGACTCTGAACTAATTCTGTATTTGCTCCTGAGTACTGTAAGCATGCAACATTTGTCTGGGAAGAGTCGGCTAGTTGCCCTCCCTTTTTGTGTGTGCTATAAAAATAGAAGTAACAAGAGCTAGCACCACTTTCTGGTAAACTATAAGATATTTTAGAGAATCTTCCTCTGACTGGGTATATTCACTGCATGTATAATTGGTAATAACTCAAATTTCCCCCAAACTGATTTTGCTTTTGCTATTTCGGTTTTTGTCTTTGTGAATGACTTGATGAGTCAAAAGACTTTACTTTCTAAACAATTCTCTAGATTGAAAACTGCCTCCGTTCTTCATTCTGTGCTTTTCTGGCGTGTAAGTTTCAGGTCTTTTTGTAATCATGCTGCTTTTGTGTGCCTTTGATTCTGAGCTTTAGATGACCTATCAACATCAGCATCTGTTGAGTGATACTCTGGAATCTGTAGTCCTATCGTATGTGGCACCCGTTTCTGAAGAGATTTATTCTCTGTTCTCTGGGCATTGGCGCTTTCCCCTTTTCCTTAGATGTTTCCTACATATTGCTTCATGTTATTTCCTATTTTATAGTTTACGCAAAGGAAAAGAGTAATGGTAATAAAGATTGACATGAAAGCTTCAAATCTTATGTATGCATAATTATGACATTCACAGCGAACTAACCCTTCGAAAAACAAAAAGCATTCATTCATGGATACTTTGGCGTACAATCATTAATTTCTTTTTTAAGGCGTGCGCTTAATTTTGATTAATGGGCAGCTTTCCTTGAATACTGTGCCGAGGAAAATTCACGCTTATCGCAGATCGCAGATTGTGTTATAGTATCGTGGCATCGCAATATCGGATCATCGCAGATCGCAAAAATTAGTCATTGTATGCTACTTTATGCGATGTTGCGATATGCGACGTCGCACATCGGCCGTCAGAGATTTCTTAAGTTTTTCTTTTAAGAGCGCTTCATAGTGAATGCGATGCGATGACTTTCGCATTGTTCCTTCGTAGTTTATTATGCTCATAAAAGAAATGTTTCATTGCTTTGTCGCGATAAAATTTTAAGGAATTAAAAACAAAAATGTTCCTAAAACTGTTTGTTTAAATTTTTATTAAGGGTCCCCATTTGCTTGGTGTTATTGCTAATATCAAGCAAAGAGGGGGGTTGTTGATGGCCACAACAACTCCTTGCAATGGTTGGTAGATAGGTGGAACATACATGACCATTGTTTCATGATTGGTGGCCACTGACTCAAAATTGAGCTAGAGGACATATATTTCTTGACTGGTTTGCCCAAGAGAGGCAAACAATTTTCTCTTTTCAGGCCTAGGCCAAGTGGCCAGTCTGTCGCTAGTCTCTGATTGGAGTTTTTCAATGATCAAACAATGGACAAACGAATTGATATAAAAACTATTGATCATCCTAAACTTAAGGTTATTGCATTCACTGTCACCAGACTATGTGGGAGTGCAGCATTGCATGTAGCTACCAGATCCCAGATGCAAATGGAAGTAGACTGTTATCGAGGTACCATCTTCAACTGGTGTGAGGCTGTGTTGGCGAATGTAAAAGACCAACTAACTAGAGCAAAGAATAGACAACTAAAAAAATTTGGATATGGTTTCCTTGTTATGAGCTTTGGTCTAGAGAGAGTCCCTGTGCTGGTCCCACAATAACTTTCTGTTGAAGTTGGTCTTCCTCGAGAGCCTAGGATAGTGTGTTGGGTTGCAGTAATAAACTATCATCCTGAGGAGGGTGCAGAGGTTGTTCGATTTCCACCTATGTATTTTTGTTGGTTGAGGAACCAACTTTTTGTGATTCAGGATTTTCCATATGCTGGGATGGATTATCGCAGTGACCCAGACATGATTCTTCCACCAGGAGAGTAGTGGGATGATTCAGGTAAAATCATTTTCAACACTTTCTAAGTTTTAACTAATTTTTTTGTTTTTTTTTTAAATCTTCCAAAACTGACAATAAAAGTTTTAAATGCAGATGTGGGTCCACGACGACTAGCCGCTCTACGGCCTTATGAGAGGAGACACCCAGCTGCAGCAGTACCAGCCCCATAGGACCAATCTACAGAGATCCTGACCGATTTGGAGAATCATCTAAAGTGTTTGATGGCAGATATTCCAGAGACTGGCATAGATGATATCCCACTTAGGTTACAGCGATATGTGATTGGGGTCCCAGGACCTTTTAGGAGGTTCCTTTGTAGGGTGGCCCGAGCAGTGGTTTCTTATCGTGATCATCACCAGGGATAGGATGATCGCTTTTGTAGACTCACACGACATTTTTGTCTTTTGTACTCTCATTTTGTCGATCATAAGGTGTTTTTCAACCTATGATCGAAGACAATGTATATTTTGACCCACTTCTATGCTATAATATATCACTATTACTGGCTATCTTATGTAACATGTTATTGAATTTGTTTTAATTTTACTATTTTGATTATTGCAAATGTCTATTTATCATACAAGAAGCAACTGCATCTGCTAATGTATTTAAATGTCTTGGAATATGTTGATATTCAATATAATCAAATTCACGTTCCAAAAGATGAACTCTCAAAAATAATCTTAATAACACTAGATTTCTAATGGAATAAACCCTGTTAAGCTATAATACAACGAGTTCAGAATCTAACCTAACAATCAAACTTCAAATCCCAAATGAGATGGATTTAGATAATAACTCAATGACTGCACTATACTCTACAATGTTATTTGTTGTTTGACCGAGGCTTACCCCATGCATAGATACTAACTCATCAGAGGGCGAATAGATAACCCAAGCTGCAGAAGAAACGTTCTGTGTACTACGACAAGCACCATCAACAAAACCAATGTATGTTTGAAGAGATGTCGACATCTGCAATATCAAGAGTAAAATCAAGATAAGCAGAAATAATGATAAAAGCACTCTCTACACTAGGCACACTTTCCTAATTTAAAACACACTAGCTATAAAGAAACTAATCTAACAAAAATATCCACTCCGAAATTTAAGCATAATATCTCTTCAAGTAAAGTCCATTTCTTGGTTTACCTAAAGAGACACCGTCAAAATCTACCAATTCATAGGCCCCTTTTGCCAGCTTTCACTTAACAATATAAGGACCATACCACATAGGTACAAATTTTCCAGCCGCTAGCTTATCGTTTGCTTGATCGTATAGTAAAACTAGGTCTCCCTCCAAAAAATTACAAGGTGTAACATTTCGGTTGTACTGAGCTTTTATTCGTTTCGCATGAGCCTCGATTGCTAATGCAACATTGCGTCAATTCTCATCTAGTTGAGCTAATTACAAAAAATGTTTCTCCTCTTTAGAAGTGGCTGCGAGTAATTCTATGGCTAATTGTAATGACGGAATTCCGCATTCAATGGGTAACACTGCTTCCAAACCGTAGACCAGTTGAAAAGGAGTGAAACCAGTTGATGTTTTTACTGAGGTCCGATATGCCCAAAGTGCTAAAAATAACATGTTATGCCAATTTGACCTATGAATACCAATGGTTTATCAAATCATAGTGACCAAAACCTTATTGATAGCTTCAACCAGACCATTAACCTGTGGGTAATATGGAGTAGAACTATCGTGATGCAGGTGAAGTTGATTTGTCAGTTCAGTCATCATGATGTTTCAAAAATTACTTCCATAATCAGTAATAATAGCTTGAGGAATGCTGAATTTAGCAATTATATGATTGAAAAAGAAAGTTGCAGTAGTTTTGCCGCCCACCAAAAATGTAGGTATCGCCTCGGCCCACTTAGTAAAATAAACTACGGCTAGGATGATATATGAATGCCCCATGGTCGAGTGAGGGTTACATGTAATAAATTCAATACCTAACTTTGCGAAAGGATCGAAGGCAATTATAGGGTGGAGAAGAGTGGGTGGAGCATGCATCTTACAATAAAAAATTTGACAGTTATGGCATTTCTAGACTGCATAGATACAATCTTTGAATAAGGATGGCTAGAAATAACCAGCGTGCAATATCTTTTGGGTTGTGGCATACCCAGACATATGACCACCACATGCTCCAGAGTGATAGTCATTCAGAACCTTTTCAGCTTCTTCATGAGTTAGACAACGTCAGAAAACAGAATCCGCCCCATGACGATAGAGTGTATCACCAATAATATTGTATTGTTGGGATTGGAAACGTATTTTCCGTCACTGAGATCGTGAGATTTCAGGACAAAAAGATTGGGTTTGGAGATAAACAATAATATCTCCATACCATGGATCAAGAGTACTGATAAGAAACAAGGATTCGTCCGCAACGGGCTCTTCCGCCATAGTTTCAGTATCGGTATGCGGGAAATCACACATCAGTTCTACAAAAACCAAAGATTTCTTTGCCTTGGATTTTTCAAATTCCAAGTCAAATTCCTGCAGGATAAAAATCCATTTGGAATACTTGCCCTCTAGTAATTGTTCGGTCAAGGTATACCTCATAGGGTTACAGTCAAAAATTACCGTGGTTTTGCGTAATAAGATGTAGTGACGAAATCTTTGGATAGCTTGAACAGCTTCCAAGGCCAATTTCTCCACAAGTGAATATTTAATCTCAGTCAGATGCAGAGTTCGATGAAGAAAGTAAATCAAATGTTCATTGTTGAATTCATCTTCCTGAGCTAAAACCATCCCAATGGTGGAATGAGAAGCAGCGAGGTACAAAAAGTAATCTTGGTTGTAATTGGGAGGATGCAGTAATGACGCATGGGTTAACGCGTGTTTAAGTGCATCAAAATATTTGTCAGCTATCTCATCCCAAAAAAATGGAGTATTATGTTTCAACAACCTAGTAAAACCTTTTGTTATCTTGGTGTAGTTAGGAATGAAACAACATAAAAAGTTTGATTTCCCTTGCAAACTTTGGAGTTGGCAAAGAGTCGAAGGAGGAGGTAATTTGACAATAGCTTCAACCTTCGAGGGATCGACATGAATGCCAGCTTTTGAAACGAAAAATCCCAGTAAATGACCCATTTCTACACAGAATAGACATTTGTGTGGATTCATCCTAATTTAATAATGCCTACATCTCATAAAGATAGCTCATAAATGAGTGAGATGATCGGCTCTACATAATGTATAGGTAGGTAAATCATCGAAATAAGGCTGCACAATGTGTTTGATGTCATGAAATGCGTAAGACATAGCCTTTTGAAAAGTTGCTCCAATGTTCTTCAATCCAAAACGTAATTTGCAATAAGAAAATGTCCCCCACGGACAAATGAAATCCTTTTTAGGTTGATCAACAGGGAGTATGTTGATTTGATTGTAACCGGAAAAGCCATCCATAAAGGAGAACATTTCACTCTGGGGACAATCATCAATAATTTGATCGATATAGGGGGCTGGATAATTGTCCTTAGGTCAAGCTCAATTAATATCCCTATAGTCGATACATATACTTATCATTCCTTGCTTTTTGTTAACAGGAACAATATTCGATACCCAATCCATTAAAGGAATTGGATAAATGAAACCTGCATGAAGTAATTTCTCAACTTCAGCGTTAACAGCAGTGGCTTTTCTTGGATGTATCTGACGCAAACTTTTCCAGACAGGTTTAGCATCTAGGTAAGTTTTAATTTTATGGACAACAATTGATGGATCGATTCCTTGCATTTCTTCATATGACCAGGCAAATACATCGGAGAATTCTTGAAATAGGGCTTTATAGGTTTGGATTTCATCGTCCATATAGGAAGCACCTATATGAATGTTTTCAATAATTCTAGGTTTAACTGAAATGTCAATAGGAACCATTCAAGAGATATTTCCCAAATTTAACTCAGAATCGGGATGTTGCAATGGATTTTGTGGTTCTTTGACATAGTGAGTAGTAAAAATAGATGACATATCATTTTCAAAATGATCAAGATCAGGTAAAAATGAAGATCGATGATGAAGATCTTCCCATGGTAAATCATCAATAGACAAAAGTTCACGAATCTGCTCATCAGTATGAATAGGATCAGAAAATGTTGTTGAAGTTGAGGTTGATATTGAAAGTGATTCCCCATGGACCACATTCATTGGATCAGTTTCGATTGAACAAGAGTCAGAAAACGAATGTATAGCCTGATATGAAATTTCAAAGGGACTCAAGGGCATCGTGTTACCAAATGAATCCATCTCAGAATCGGAAGGTACAATCCAAGGATCATCAAAAGCAATAGTGTTCGATGAAATCATATGAATAGTGTCAATAGAATGTGATACATTAGGAGGAGGGAAGGAAAAAGTTCCTAGTAAACCAGAATCTTTAATCAAAACTACCCCAACATCCTTGTAAGGGATAATTGTTTTACCTACATGTTGAATACGATCTGAAGAGGTTGGGTCGGATGAAAAATAAGTCAGTTCATCTATCGTAATGATCTTTTCATTATGAGGAAACTTGATAAGTCGAAAGACCGATGAAACAATAGCAGTCATAGCATAAGACCAACTACGACCCAAGAGAAGGTTGTAATCTAGAAGGGCATCAACCACTTCCATATCTAGATTTATAGTTTTGCCTTTGACCCCTATAGGTAAATCCTACAAAATTCCAAAAGGATGGAACCCTCGGCCATCAAAATCCTTCAGAATCATTGGATACTAATTGAGTGTGGGAGAACCAAGCAATCTCCAAAACTAGATCGACATAACACATGTAGAAGCTGCCTCATCAATCACAGTCTGAAAGCAAGGTCTATTTTTGACTAACACTGGAATCTGGAAAGCCATTTGATGAGGTAGGCAAGGTGTACTATTTTCTAAATCTAAGATTATTAGGTTCGAATCCTGAATATCAACAACTCCTATAGTAGACAATAGTAATTTATGTTGTTCTAGGCATGATTGCAGCACTTCCAAAGCCAAAATCATTGACGGGGAAATAGCTAAGTCTTCAACAATGTTATAATTCTGAGCAGCTCTCGCATGTGGATTGAAAGCTAATTTCTGAACTATATCTTTAGCAGCTGGTTTGATTACTAAGTCATGGTTAGGTTTCTCAATCTGTAGCGGATCAGAACCAGGTGGAGTTGAAATTGATGGGTTTGAATTAGAAGATTCTGCTTCTTTACCACCAATAGGATTTTTACTACCATAAGCTTGCGATCGTGTCGCAATCCTGACATGAGACATCATCATAATCAATTCTTCTGAGGCATTTGAGGAAGAACCAATCATCTTACTATCTTGATTAGGAAAGGGATCCTTCAAGGCAGTAGGCATTTGAGAACCTTTGACGATTTTCAAAACCTCTACTCGATGTGGGCAATCTTTAGTAAAATGATCCTCGTCACAAATGAGACAAGGATAGCGAGGTTTACATTTCTCGTCAGTAGATTCCTTTTTATTTGTTTTCTCTTTTGAGTTTTGTTTGTTTTTCTTCTTCCCCTTCTTTTTACCACCGGATTTTGTTTTGGCCATAGATGATTCTACAACATGGATATTGGCAAGAATTTCAGCGAAAGAGTCTCCTGTTGGGGAATCTAGTAAAATTATAATAGGATAAGAAATATTTGAAGATTTATTCTTACTTTTAGTACTAACTGAACCAATCATACCATCAGTGGCATGAGACCCTGAAGGAGCTACAGTTATTTGTCCATGTTTCGGAAGATCAGGGATTTTTTCATGTAAAGTACCTGATTGCGTATATACGAGGTCAAGGTACTGAGCCTGAGCAATTACTTGCTCTTCAGTAACAACTCCTCCCTTAGCTACATCTTCAGTGATTTTAAGTAATAATTATTTTACAAACCATTCTGCTAAAATTTGATCTGGAATAAAAACTTTCACCAAACGTTGTCTACGCCGCCATTCATGAATATGTTCAAAAATATATGTGGACGTGGATTATTTTAATGAAGTTAACAATTTTGTGCCATTGTCGTATCTGACATGCAACTAAAAATGAGTTAAGAAAGAAGTGGCTAACTGAATAAAATTATAAAAAGAGCCCCGTGGTAACTCAATGTACCATTTGGCAGCAAGACCAATTAGAGTTTGTTGAAAAAGATGTAAGTGAATTTAATCATCAATAATGGAATTAGATGCACACCAGAGGTGATAAGTCATCACATGATTTAAAGGATATTCTCCTGACCTACCCTCGAACTTCAGGATATCACTGGGAAACTTATTAGGCATTGACGGCCAATACGGAAGATAGTAAATCAGATCGTTCGTAAGGCGTGACAAATCAATTAAATCCAAAGTTGCAATAAATGGTAACTGACAGTTAGGGTCATAAAAACCTTGGGTAACAAGACCAGCCCCAGGAGGAGGATATCCAAGATAACCTGGAATTGGATTTGTATTAGGAATATTATAACCTCCTAGAAAACCAGGATTAACCGGACCAAACTGGGGTTGCTGAGGTTGTTGATAAGTGTAGCCAAGGTACGATTGATACTGATAGACTAGGTTTTGTACAGTAGGACCAAATTGATATTGTCCCTGGTACGGTTGATAAGTGAATTGTGGTTGACTTGTGACAACCGTACTTGGACCAGGTTTCCCTGCAGGCATCTAGACCGAAGTTTGAACTGTAGGTCCTAATTGTGGTAAATAGGCTTGATGAGTTTGCAATGATACAAGAACAGTAGAAACCGGAGCTACCAATCCTCTAGAAACGGGTGTGGATTGAACAAAGGATGCAATAGTTGCAGCAATGGTTTGAGGCAGAGTCTGAGGTGAACTAGGCCCAGATTAGTGAACTGAACTAGGTGCAGAAGTTTGAACAGTAGGCTGGACAGGTTGCTGGGTTGGACCAGCAACCAAAGGTTGTCCAGGTTGACTTGATAACTGCACATTAGGTTGCATTGTTTGTTGAATTTGAGATGGATCCCACATCATATTCATTCCGAGGTATGGACTCATAAAAGGTTGTGCATATGGAGGACCATAACTGGGTTGAGCGTAGGGCTGATAATTAAGCGGTACATTTCTAGCTCCTTGTACAAATGGTTGACCAAAAGGTGGATGGAAACCTTGAGTTGGGTACTGACCTTGAGGTTGATAACCTTGAGGTACGTACTGAAACTGAGGTTTACCTTGAGGTATGTATTGAAGCCGAGGTTAACCTTGAGGCACGTACTGAGTCTGGGGTTGACCTTGAGGTATATATTAACCTAAAGGTATGTATTGTCCTTGAGGTTGCCCCCCAGGCAATAACTGACTACCTTGAGGTTGCCCCCCAGGTGGTAATTTACTACCTTGAGGTTGCCCCCCAGGTGGTAACTGACTACCCTGAGGTTGCCCCCCAGGCGATAATTGACTACCTTGAGGTTTCCCCCCAAGTGGTAACTGACTATGTTGAGGTTGCCCTTTAGGTGGTAATTAACTACCTTGGGGTTGCCCCCCAGGCAATAATTGACTACCTTGAGGTTGTGGATTTGGAATACTACCAGACATCATAAGAATTTCTTCTGCGCTCAATGGTTGAGTTCCATTATTACCAGTTGATATCTCATGTCCGATTGGTTGAGGAGATGCTCCTGAAAAAGTACCAGTGAGTGACTGATATCCCAAAGGAATAGAAGGACTGCCATATAAAAATGTTTCTGGTGTTTGGGAAAACATATATGATTGTCTCGACATATTCAATGCAGGATAATAACCTCTGGGTGTTGGGTGAAAAGGAATTCGAGGTGGTGAAACACTAAGGCCTGGGTTTTCTAAAAAAATTGTCAATGATACGTACCAAGTGTCACTCCTAAAAGGACTGTAGAAAATTGATTCATGCTCCCTAAGATCTAAAGTTGGTTGATTTTCAGGAAGAATTATGTCTTCGTCTGGACTAACAATTTCTTCAATAGAAAAGAGGCCAAAAGGAAGATTTTGGGTAATGATATTTCCTACCTTGGGTGAACCAGGACCACTAGAAGTTGGAGAAGCAAATCCTAAAGATGGAGTAGGAGCAGGTTCAGTTTCAGGCTCAGAAATTTCAGGTTCTTCATCTAATCCACTAGTAGAAGAAATACTACCAGTAACTTCAGAAAGTGAAATTGGCTCAGAAATATACTCCGTTGTTTGTACTTGATAGTCAGGATGAACAATTTAGGATGACTCTCCGGCTTCTGGTGACCCAACTCTATTGTCACTAGACGATACAAGAGCTAGTAGCCCTTCTAGCTAGCTCGATGAATACTTAGGAGGTTGCCCCTGAGGCCTATGAGATTGTCTCAGTAATTTAGCCACAATTAAAAATTTAATTACTCACACGCAAACAAAGAAAAATTTCAATAAATCCACCTAAAGTCTCTAAAGAAACAAACAATTGAATCACACACCTAAAAAAATCTAAGAGTTTAAACCACACACAAACAGTAACTTCCTGTACTAAAAACACTAGCTGGTGATGAAATCCAACATCGTAGAATTTTAATACAGAAAGGGTGGTTGAATAGTTACCCTGACAACCTGCTTAATGAAACAAATAGGCACAAGTTTCTTCACAAAAATATCTCGAATGAAGAGAACCCCCCAGAGAGTCTAAGTTAGTCTAGTCGACGTCTGATCTAGGTACAGTGAGACCCGTCCTTCACCGTCACCTTAGGAAATAATCTTAAGTTTATGGACACTAAGGTTACCAACAGCAACAAATACAACTGGGGGAATAGTCTACGATCTGATCTGCACACAAGGACGGAGTAACAAAGCTCAATCCCCTTGAAGACTCCTCGACATGATCAATTCAAGGTTTACCAACAAGTGACCCCAAGCTCCTCGACAATGGTTAATCCGAGGTTTACCGTTTCTAATACGTGCAAATCTTCTATCTTTCCCAATGAAACAGACTTGATTATCTCAAAGGTTCGGACATGATCTCGTGATTGACTCCTTTAAGAGGAGCTTCCTAGAATGTATCAATTACAATTGGATTTATCTCCTATCTCAAGATATAGCTACTTGTTTGTTTTAGCTATCTTGGAGAGTTAATTACTCCCTATTCCAAGATACTAGCCTACGCTATATTGGTGATAAGAGCCCTAGAAATAAAAAATATTACTAGATCAATTTTAATTAAGCATTACTTTTATGGGTTGTTCCTTAAGTAAATAGGTATGGAAATGAAACTTTGATGGTGTGAAGACTCGACTCCGAAAACACTAAAAAAAATGCACCTAAAATGATAAACAATTCGTTTTTCTTTTAATGAATTTCTACCTAAAAGAAAGAGTTCGAGAATGCAATTCTTTGAGAAACGAATCTTCCTTTCAACATGTAAATGTAAAGAAAATCTTTATGTCTTTTTCAATAAAAAGTAAAAACAAGACTACTAATTATGCTCACAATAAATCCATTTCCTTTTTGAAACTTGAAACTACAAAAACAATTTCTTTCAAAAGAGATCCTACAAGTTCTAGAAAGCACTCAAAACTACAATAACTAATCTTGAGATCTAAAAACTTCTAAAAACCCAATTGAATAAAAACTTCAATTCTTTTTTAGGATGTTTTACTTAGTTGTTCAGTAAACTAAGGATTCATTCATTCAGAATAACAAATCAATCAAAAGCATCCAAATATGTTTTCTTTTATAAAAATGAAATTCAAAACTTATAACCAAGTTCGTTCAAATATTTGCAAGGAGAAAACGAAATCTATTTCTCACCAAGGATAGATTTCACAAACCAGTCAGACTCATCAAGAAGAAAAAAGACACCAGGGTAATCTAAGGTTTCTTAGGCTTCTGATCTTTGAGTCACTATAGAGACCAGGTGAAAACCACTCCAGGCATGCAAAACTTCTAGAAAATCATCTAAAACAAAAATACCAATGGAACTTACTCACAAGAGATTTTTGACAAAACACATGCAGATCTAGGTAGACACTAAAATTCGTAAATGAAACCTAAACTTA
>APFE031605788.1:23022-33053 GCA_000404065.3 Pinus taeda | reverse complement strand
TTCTTTTCCCTTCCGAGATCTACAGTCTTTCTTTAGGTGTCCTTTCTTTCCACATTTCCAGCACACTATCCCTAATCTAGACTTGGATCTACTTTTCCTTGATTTACTGTGATATCCTGAGCTCTTTCCTCTTTCCATTTTCTTCCCCTAGACTTTGCACTCAAAACATTACCCGATGTCTCACCGGAGATTTTCCATCACATTTCCTCGCTAAGGATAGCACCGACAACATCATCAAACTTTAAAGTACTAGATCCAGAAACAGAGTTACTAATGGCCATTACCAAACCATTCCAACTTTCTGGTAATGAGCACAAGAATAACAGGCTCTAACTTCATCATCAAAGTTTACCCCTACAGAACATAACTGACTTGTAAAAGTATGAAAATCATTTAAATGGTCTGCAACAGATCCACCTTCCGACATCTTCATATTAAATAACCGTTTTCATAAGAAATACCTTGTTTGAGGCTGAGGGTTTTTCATATAGTTTCTCCAACGCCTTAATCAAACCCTCTATCATTATTTCCTTCAAAATGGTGAAGGCGACCAACGCTGCGAGGCACAACTGTATTGTTCCAAGTGCCTTTCTATCAAGAAGGTTCCATTCTTCATCTATCATACCCATCAGCATATTTTCTTTTCCTCCTAATGGTAGGTATAGATCTTGTTGATACAAATAATCTTCCATCTGCATCTTCCACAGTGAGAAGTTTTGGCCGTTAAATTTCTTGACCCTAAACTTACCATCTTCCACCATTGCTCCCACTCGAATGAGGAACCCTTCTTTCCTATGAGTTTATCAGCCAAATAGACCTTCGGCTCTGATACAATTTGTTATAAAATTATGTATTACAGAACAATGGTACACATAAAATATTGCATAAGTAAACACAGAAAATGCATAAAACAAGAGAGACACATATATACATGGTTCACCTAGTTTGGGCTACGTCCACCCCGAATAGCCAGTCCTTCCTTTTTATTATCCAGCAAAATGAAGAGACACAACCTACAATAGATCCACTGTAATATCCTCTGTTTTCTCTCACAGTCTCACCTCTCTGCTTCTCGCTCAGAGAATACACATATATTAGATAGACTCAATACAATGCCCTCATAAAAAGAGAGGGGTTTCCTTCTAGGGCAAAAAACCCTAAAATAAACATAAGTTCTACCGTCAAATCATCCACCTAATGAATGGCCCAAATTGACTAGAAATTACTATACTTTTACAAGGCAATTTTACATCTATTTTAAGCTTCAGAGGCACTACCCCGAGCCCCTGCCGGGGGACCGCTGGCCCCCAGACCCCCCAGCCGGGGGGGATCGGTCCTGCCGCACCCCCCCACATTGAGGGGTGTGCAAACTTCCTGGGGTATACATCCAGCTGAAACAAAGACCTCTGAACAATCATGCTCCACACACAACACTAATCTTTGTTGATAATCTAGGGAAAGAAAATTTTGTTGTAGATTTCTTGTATAGGTTAATCTTGTCTGCAGAAAATGAAGAAATGGTGGATGTTGAGCTTCCTAATGAGCACCTATTTTCCATATCATTAATTTCTCCATGGTTTTTTGATATAGCAAACTTTTTGGTTACTTTCCAATTTCTCCTTAACTTGTCTTCAAAGGAAAATATAACAATTGTTAGGAAAAGTAATTCTTATACTTCGATTGGGGAAAAACTCTTCAGGTTAGGTCTAGATCAAATACTTAGGAGATGTTTAAGAGAATATGAGGTCTCTAACATTCTCTCATCATGCCATGATGCACCTTGTTGTTAAATTGGCAAGTAGGGCCAAACTCCATGTGGGTCGGCTTATTTATGGCAGCTGATATTTTTATTGGATCCCTCTCTTCGAGAGGTGTAGGATTGATCCAAAGATCATCCGATTCCAATAAGTATTTATGGAAATATGAATTTATTTTGTTTATGAAATTATTATCAAGCCGGCCATCTATTATGTAGGCTTTGGAAGCCCAAACGACGTGTCTATTCATCATCCTCACTTTAGTATAAATAGAAGAGTTTTAATGTCAATTGGCACACTCATTCTTGATGTGATCTCCTCTCCACGTCTTGGTTTTTTGGAAAAGGAGAGTCACAAAAGGAATACGCTGGGCTAGTTTGATGATGCCCTAATCTGCTAACCTAAGCCGCAGTCAAAGGTGGAAGATGAGCCGCAGATGATGCCCTTATCTACGCTGGTCATGGAAACATACATACGCTATTCATAGAGACTGATATACACAGGAAATGGAAACATGTATACGCTAGGCATGAGAGTCATATATACGTTGTTAATAGAAGACCTTAGCCCTAATCCGTTGGCAATGGAAACTATATACAAACAGCACTCTATACGCTGTCATATACACAGTAAAAGGTAACAAAGCAGCAGCCGCAGTGATGCCCTAGCCGCAATAGCCACAGAGAGCCAATATATATCCATAAGGATAGAAGAGCCGCAATCCAAGTATGTGGAATCGCAGTCAAGACATGTACGTAGTCATGAAGACTCAGCCTTCTCCCAGTCTCGATGATCTCCATCATCACTGAAGAAATTATGATCTTGGCATACCTGAAACGCAGTATCCTGAATGGACAAAGATGATTGTATATATATTGCAAGAAAGAACAAGGGTTACATCTCAGCTCTATATTCAGATCTGCCTAGACATATCACAAAGAATATATGTGATACTCCGTATACCTGTGATCAAAGGAAATATCTGGAGATGAATAAATCTCGGAATATATATGAACATCTCGTCTACCTGCAAGTATTTTCATCAAACAAATGAAGCTGAAGGATCTGTCCTATGATCAAGGATCTCAGCATACAATTTATATTAACCTACATACCTCAGTGTGAACTGTAACTTGATATCTCTCGATGGGTATTCGAAATAAAGTTCCAAGGTTGCAATCTCAGATCTAACCTTCAGATAAGACTTCATGGATATGATAAAGAAGCAACAGTGAGGGTCTCAATGATGATGTAATAGCTTCAATGGTACAGCAATGAGGACAACCTCACTCTCAGCGCTGGAAGTCTGGGCATAATTACATTCATATTAAGGTCAAGATATCAATGAAGCAGTGATGAATGATGATCAAAAATCTGACACTGTGGGCAAAGTAATCATGGGCAGCATGATCATGGGCAGCATGATGTATGGGCAACATGATGAAGATCATGGGCAGCACAATGATGTATGAGAGCATGAGCAGCACGCTGATCATGGGCAGCATGATGGTGCTACACAGTAAGGTGCAGCAAATGGACAAGATGCAGCACGATGATAGGTGAAGGAGTCACCTTGAGAATTAGTTGAAGCATAATGTCTTCAACTGATCTCATCATGATACGAAATGATCTATGCTAGATCTAGATAAGTCAAAGTATTGACTTTTTGTAAATGTACTCTCTCTTTCTCTCTTTCTCTGCTAATATTTGAAGATAAAAGAAGATTTGATCAAAGGGTTTCCCCACACATTGTGGGGTTTGTCCCTGGCTCGCACCACATCTTGTGTCCTCGTGTCTTAGCATGTCTTCTGTGTTTTATATTTATGTTCTATCTGCAGTTTATCCTAATGCTGATGTAATTTCTAACCGTGAAAATTTAAATAAATTTCTCTAGCATAGAACATACCTAATCTTAACACTTGTGGGGGGCATTTTTCTACTAAGAGAACGTCCTACAAGATTCTTCAGGTGAGATACTACTATCCTCATTAAGATGCCCTTAGATACACTGCATAATGTGATGAGTGCCAGAGGATGGTGAAACCTACTCAAAGGGTTGAGATTCCCCTACAACCTCAAGTGACTTTTCATCCATTTGAGAAGTGGTGAATTGACTTCATTGGCCCTACTAACCCTCCATATGGACAAAATAAGTATATCATTGTGCGCACATATTATTTGACCAAGTGGGATGAAGTGAAGGAAGTCAAGGTTGCAATAGAACATAAAGTAGAAGAGTTATTAAGGGAGAAAATATTTTACAAATTTAGTTTCCCAAGGGAGCTAGAGACATACCAAGGTGCCCAATTCACCTCCAATATGATAGAGGGGATAATGAGGCAATGTCATATCAGACATAGGAAATCCACCCCATATCACCCTCACACAAATGGGGAAGTAGAGGTGACCAATAGAGCACTAGAAATAATTTTGGCTAAGGTGGTTTGCAACAACAAGAAATACTGGGAAGAAAGGATTGTTGAGGCCACTTGGGCCTACAACACTACCTAGAAGAGCACCACTAGGTTTAACCCCTTCAAGTTGGTCTATGGAAAGAAGGCCCTATTTTCCATTGAACTTGAGTACAATAAACTAAGAATGGAAGCACAACTTGAAATGGACATCAAAAAAGCTCAGGAGGAGAGACTACAATAGCTAAATGCACCTAAAGAACTCAAGCTATAGGCTTTAATGCACACTGAAGTAGTTGACATGTAGAGATAATTTTGGCATGATAAGCACATCAAGGCTATAACCTTCCAAGAGGGTTATTGGGCCCTCTTGTAGGATTCTATTTTCAAATATTTCAAAGGAAAAATTATGACTAGATGGTTGGGACCTTATCTGATGGAAAAAATCCATGATAATGGTTTAGTTCATGTCAAGACAATTGATGAAGAGAAAATTATGTTTCTAGTGAATTACTACATATTTAAGTTTTATAGGAAGCCCCTCTTAAGGGATGAGTTTTCTAATTCAATAAACAAATAGCTGAATGTGTTTGAGCATCAAATCTCCCAATCCATTCATCACTTGATAAAAAAGAGATCAAGAAAAAACCAAAAAAAAAGAAAAAAGGAAAAAAAAGGGGGAAAAGGAGAAAAAAGAGAAACAAATCCCAAGTGAAAACCTCCTTTGAGGCACCTGAGGTAAGCTCATAGGATGTAAACATCCCTGAGGAAACCAATAAGCTTGAAGAAAAAAATAAAAAAATAAAATTAAAAGATCCCCAAGTGAAAATGTCCCTTGAGGCACCTAAGGAAAACCCACTAAGGTTGAAAACCTCCATGAGGCATCCTATCGGCCTCATAATAAAAAAGAAAAAAAAATAACAACATGAAAAGATGAAGAGACAAACAAAAATCATATATCTTTATTTATTATGACATTTATGCACAAATGATAAAATTCTAGCAATAACACAAAATATCAACCTACAACACAAGAACTCACCTTCAAAGCATTCAGGGAGCTTCTTCACATCCATCTCACTCATTCCTATACTACTCATAAGATTCCTCCATCACTCTTGGGTCTCTTCAATTCATTTTATTCGGTGCCCCAAATTTCTATACGAAAGATCTTGTATTTCTATAAGATACCACAAAGCAAAGAAAAATGATGCAGTGCTGAAGTTGTTTCATTTGTGATCAAAGAAGAAGGTACCTAGAGTCCCTAACAGCTATACATCCCGTTAGGTTTCAATTTTTCCTTCACTATTTCACTGTTCAACCACAAAAATCCAACCTTTCCCCTCTTTTCCACTAATCATAAGCAAAAATACCTCTCCATAACCATAAGTAGCTTCCTCCCAAATTATAAAAAAAAATTGAAGGCTCCATCTAGAAGAGATTGTGAGTTTGAGGAGATTTTCTAGCTATTACAACAAAACATACAGTCCTATGGTAGTCTTTAGAAGCCCTACAGGCCTATTTCTGCACCATGAATAAGAATATCCATGAATTCCCACACATTTAGAGGACAAAGAATTCATGCTTGAGTAGCTACAAGATCTCCTCTAGGCTGTTATTGGATCATCTACCACTTATAGTAGCAGAATTCAACCACCTACTACAAAAATGTTTTACCATTCGAACAAGAGATATGCAGAGCAATAATAGCAACAATGAAAATACTCTAGAAGGTTTCCATAAGCAATGGTAGTAGCATTAGAACCCTATTGTGGCCAACAACAACCCCCCTTTTTATTTAGTGTTATTATTAATACTAAATAAGTGAGGACCCTTAGTCAAAAACTTAAAAAATTAATTAGTGCTTGTATTTCCTTTTTAATAAAACTTTCCATCATAAACTTAGGAAAATATCCTTGAAAAAATCTAAAAATCTTAAGTTTCACGATAAGGTAAGTTAAAATCATTCCTTAAGAAAAATCGCATCACAAAAAGGATAATAGGATACCTCCTTACAAGCCGAATTCTAAGATCACGATGCGAGACTACATATTGAAAAACATATATCGCATCGCATGCATCAAAGACCGCTTACGCTGAAAAATCTTAAACGCCGATATGCGATGGCGCATATCACAAAAACCGCATCTCGCAGAAAACACTTTAGCAGAAAATTGTCATATGTCATGCTCTTGCGATATTGCGATATTGCGATATTGCTATAGAACGACAGAGCGGGATTGTGATAGAACGACAGAGCAATATTGTGACAGAACGGCGGAATGATATCGTAAAAACGCGAAACAGCGATCTGCGATATTGAATCTTTCCGACTCGTTATTCGAGAAAACTTTTGCCATGAACTGAGACCTCGTTATGCGCTTTAATGCTAATTAATGAGTTAGTTGCCAGTTGTTAATGAAATATTGTTTTACGCTTATCAAAGAGTCAGTTCACGTAAGGTGGTGTAATTTTTATGCCTTCGGCATTTAAAAGCTTTCCCATCACCTTTCCTTATCATTACTCTCACCTCACTTGTAAACTGTAGGAACGAAGAACAAAGAACTATACAAAGCAGTACACAAGATATCATGGGGAAGAAAGGAAAAGCTCTGAGTTCTGAAGACAAAAAAATGACACCCTTGTATACAGACACCGCCTGTAAAAGAGACACTGGTATTACTACTTGGGAAGGCATGTATAATCTACTTAAAGAAGAGAATCCCAAGGTGATGGAGGTTACAGCTTTTGCAGGTTCACAGGGGTCTTCCGAGGCATCAGTTGCAGATTTTCCTTGTTCATTCTTACACCGAATAGCGGCAAGGCCCGAAATTCTCCCCAACACAGATATGATTAAATGGGTATTGGAGAGCGCGGACATAAAAAATAGACAATTTAATACTCTAGGTCAAGAACTTATGGAATTATTATTTTCACAAAATTTGAGCTTTACATCCACTAAAAGAAAGTGCACAAGAGGCGAAAATCGCACCAAGGAAGCCCTGATCAAGAAACAAAGGCAGTTTCTACAAATCGGGCATCACTGGGTAAAACTTCTTGAAATGGAAAGCCTCTAATTGCTCAGTTACCTATAAGCCCAGAAATTTAGAAAAAGAACGCTAAAGGTAAAAAAATAAAACTTGAATCCTAAAACCAGTAGCAATTGTCCGAAATATCTTCAAAATAGAATGTATATATGTACAGCAATTGCAAGCAGACTTGAGACATAAGGCTCTAGAAAAGGCAGAATCAATCAAAAGATTAACTAAGTTGAATTGGGATTCTTACTGGGTGTATTTGGTAAAACCACACAGCCAGTGTATGACCCTCAAATGCATCATCAATTATGCCGAAAAGATGGCGCCAGCTCTTGCTGATTCCATTTTCGCAGGACAGTTGAAGTCTGAAGTCAGCCAGCCGACCCTATTCAAGCAAATGCTGAATGCTTGTGATTTCAAGGATCAGATACAGAAGTAGTTAGGTGTTAAGTTTAGATTCAATATTAGTATTAATTTTGCTTTACTTTTTCCTAGAAAAAGGACAGTCATTTAAACCATATCCTACATTTTTGTAATAAGTTATTTTTAGATTTAGTTAGTAGTATTCAAACCCTTCTCATGCATTTAGAGAAGGGTCCATAAATTTATCAAAAACTTTTCCTCAGAACATGCACTTTTTCACCCTCCGAGGAGGTTTTGATGAATGAATGGAACAGGATTTATTGATATCTGCATTTAATATCTGCTACTGATGTTGCACTTCTGTACTCTTAGTGGATGTTGGATTAAGAAGAGATAAATCATTATCGCTTGAAGCTCATGAGTAGAACTAGTTATAAATGGTACTTTTATCTCTTAACTATTTATGCTTCTGCGTTAAAGTGATATTCATGATCAGTTGTTTATATATTAACGCGTGAATGCCTCAATTATCATTTGGCACTTTTGTACGATGATAGCTATTTATTTATGCTTAATGTATAAGTAGCTTATTATGCGATATGTTTTTCACCACTGTTTCATCTAACTTCTTATACGAAGTGGTTTATCTATATTGAATTTTTTTCTCATAACATTTGAATGATATTTCTTACCGATTGTTATCTGAAATCTTTTTAGATCGCATAACAGAAGGATTACACCCCGGGTTAGTGTAGACTTAGATATTTCTATTTATTAGAATACAATTGAATATCATTAGAGTTAGAATTAGAGCATCTCACTTAGGAAATTTTAGAAAGGAAATATCAATCCTTCACACACACACACATAAATTGGGAAACTGGTCCCATATCCCCAGTCGGACCCACTATACCAAATGGAAAAGGAGTTGCCAACCAAGGTCTGGACCAGGTGGGTATCCCCCTTGTTGTAGACCCGGTTTTCAGGGCTTCAACATATTTGGCGTTAGAAGGAGGGCCTCGAACTATGAATGGCAAGCAAGTCTAAATCTAAATACCATTCTGAGAGTAAATCGCCCTCACCATCTCCCCCGACTTCTCCATTGCATTTAGAATCTTTAAATCCAAAGCTAGAAGTCATAAGAATAACAACCACTCCTACAAACCCTGACATTTCAAAACAATCTACTATTGAACCTCCTGAAGTTGAATCTCTGATTCACAAACTTTAGTGATTTTCTATATCTCCTCAAAGATCTGATAAATCACAAGGCAACGTGACTTTGCAATACAACCCTGCTCATCCTCTTAACAGATTAAAGAGCAAAAAGTTTGGCATTTAGCCAACCAAATTACCTCTACCCACAAGGAAGAGAGCAAGGAAATCACCTAAAGGGTCCGATAGCGAGACTCTTTCATCATCATCATCCATATCAACTTCTCCATCGCGAAGTCAACCATCCACTCCTCCACTTCATATCATTGTCCATCAGTCCACTGGTACTTCCACATCTCCTTCTCAATCATCTGGAGTCATAATATCCTCATCTTCTCAACCGCAGGGATAATTTTCTGCACTTTCCTCTGTTAGTAGTTCAGTGATGGCCCAATCTTCATGGAATAACCCAGGGACAGTCTTAATGCCTACACCCTTGAGTCAGCTACCAGCCCATCCTGAAAAATGGTTGCCTAAGTTTAATCCTAAAGCAGGCATGCTAGTGGAAGAACATATAAATAACTTTATGCTATCCATTAATCTCAATGGAGTTACCAATGAAGATGTTTTCGTTCGACTTTTTCCTTATACTCTTCAAGGAATAGCCATATCATGGTATTTTTCAATACCATTTGGATCTATCACTAGTTGGGATATCTTCCAAGAACAATTTCTTATTAAGTTTGGTGATGATAGGTCTACGGCGGCATTGATCAATGACCTGTCTAACCTTAGGGCCGAGTCAAACGAACCTATCAAAGATTTCAATTCACATTTCAATAAACTGTTAAACGAAATTCCCACTGCTTCCAAGACAAGCGAAGAAGTGTGAAGTGAATGGTACATCACTACTTTACCATCAAACATAGCAATCTTTGTTGACAGGGCTAGAAAATATGAAAGAAGCAATAGCAGTAGAGAAACATATTATTGCCCTAGAAAAGAAAAATGTGATAGAAGAACGAAAATCCATGAAGGTTACTTTCAAGGAAGATCCCAAGAAAAAGCAATTGAAAGATCCATTCGACTTAGAAGGATTGCAAAAAGTTTTGAAGACCATGCCTAACGAAATGGTCGACATTAAGAAACAAGTGGCAGAAACTTCTTCTAAAAATCCATGATGATGATGATGATGATGATGGTTAACGTCCACTGAGACCAAATTGGTCTATCGGACCTACAATTTTCTTAATTTTTACTTGTCTGGCTCCTCGTCTTTCTTGGCGAGATTGGTGTTGTAGCTTTTT
>APFE031605788.1:0-22336 GCA_000404065.3 Pinus taeda | reverse complement strand
AAATGATAGGCTTCCATACCTCCGAGATCCAATTGTGGAGTGCTATCAGCCGCGGCCAAAAACCATTGAACCGGCAAATTAGGGCACTTTCGGAGAACTTCAAAGCTTCATCGAGTGAGTCCTGGACCACTTGGATAGTGGGAGCTGGACCTTCACTCACGATATGGGCAAGAGATTGCCCTCCAGAGGCGGATGAGCCACCAGTTATTTTTGCGAAGCTCAGAGCCATATTTTACGCAGTTCTTCACCAAATCGAAAGCCAAACTGCAGATCTGAAGAGATACGAACGTCTCACTCAAAAAGACTGCCAGATCTGCGACAAAACTGCGAGATCTACGAGATCTGCGAAAGAAAGTCTACTTGAAAACCCAGAAGAGATCTGCAGGAAACTGCGAGAACCCTGGGTATGGAAGGGACCTGTAAAAGTATTTGGAACCGCCTGCGAGATCTCATATGAGGTACGCTTGAAAACCCAGAAAAAAAAACCGCAGAGAAAACTGCGAGAACCGAAGAAGAGAACCTATCTGTCAGAACTGCGAGAAGAAAACCGCAGAGAAAACTGCGAGAACCGAAGAAAACTGCGATCTCGCACGTTGGAAGATCGCCGCTGTTTCAAGTCATGCTGACGGTTCCCTTGCCCACGATCGGCTAGCCGCAGCAAAAACCCTTGGCCACAGAAGATGGCCGCAGAACTGCAGAAGACCTTTTAAAAGAAACCCACCAACTGATTCAAAGCCCCCAAATGCTATTACAAGTGCTGAATCAAAAGAAGAAGAAGAGGAAATCGCTACTGAAGAACATCCCGATGAAGAAGAAGTTGTAGAGTTACAAGATATGTGGGATTTCATCCTCCCAGATGAAGAGGATCAAGAGGCATCCCCAATTAGCACTCGAAGTAGAAATCAACTTGATCCTCCTCAACCTACCCCTAAGCCAAAGAGCACAAGCTCGATGACTAAGGATAAAGTCGCAACCAAGAAAACGACACCTAAAGCGACTCAAACCACCCTAGTCCAAACCGATTCATCAACTCCATCTAAAACACTGATCGTTTCGAATGAAATGGAGCATAATATCATAGAAGACATGAAAAAGACTAGGGCCAATATCACTTTTTATGAATTGTGCAAGTTAAAACACCAGCAAAAGATACCCTTGAAAGAGTTACATGTTCTACCAGTTGCACCTTTGCCTGGCGCTGTAATTTCTCAAGCCTCCCATGACATGGGAAGACCTCCAACTAATGTGATCAATAAAGTTGACCCAAATGACATCGGCTTAATTGGAGGAAGATCGAGATCTCATACTCCCCCATTTCTTCTTACTTATGAAATTTTCAATACAAATTTTCATAATTGCTTAGTAGATTCTGGAGCTTCATCGAATATTTTACCAAAGTCAATATGTGCAAAATTGAACGTTCAACTGCAAAAATCTGTTGTGCGCATCATTCAGCTAGATTGATCGCAAGTCGAAATGGTTGGCGCATTAAATCAGGTTACCATAAGGTTGTTATCCAACCCAAAGGTATGTCAAGTTATCGACATTTTAATTGTTGATATTCCGGAATTTTATGGCGTAATTCTTAGCAGATATTGGTCAGAAAAACTTCATGGATACTTTGCAACTGACTGGTCACACATGTGGCTCCCTTACAATGGTAAACCAAATCAAATAAAATTTGAGCGAGAAAGACATCAGAAATTCATAGTAACAGAACTGGAAGGAGAGAATGAACCAATAGCATACAACAATAACATCATTGGCAACTACTCAGTAGATGTTTTCCTAGGAAATTTTAATGCTTATACTTCACCTTACCTAGAACATTTTGTTTTATCTCAAGTAGAAAATTTCCCTCAAACAGATAGTTCTAAATGTATTAATTTTATAGATAGTCTTGTAAATAAATCTTTATTTTGGAAGTTATTTTTTGACGGTTCTAAATCTAAAGAAGGAGCAGGAGCAGGATGCGTGTTAATCATCCCATAGGGAAATAAAACTATGCTAACTTTTAGATTCGAATTTGATTGCACCAACAATACCGTGGAATATGAGGCTTTAGTCCAAGGGTTATACAAAGCAATCAGATTAGACATCAAATACCTTCAAGTTTTCAGAGATTCTGAAATTGTAATCAAACAGGTACGTAATATTATACATTGTTTATCAGGTCATTTAAAACATTACCAATCTTTAGTTCTAGGTTTGAATGAACACTTTATAGCATTTAATATTTCATCAATTCGCAGACTCCAGAATGCTAGTGCAGACCTCTTGGCCAATGTAGCTTCCAAGCTCATTCCTTCAAAAGATTTTAGCCCTAATCGATTTTCAATTGAATTAATTTTTAGACCCTCGATTCCTGATAACATTACCAATTGGAGGATTTTCAATGACGATCCTAATATTGTGAGTTTCCTCACATCTAAAGGATCCTACACCAATCAAATAATTGACGAAGACCAACATGACCAACAATTGCAACAAGATAGCACTAACAATGTTATACCTAAGTCAGTAGTCAAGTTAGAAGACCTTTATGATTTGAAAAATCGGTTTAAAAGATCTACCAATTCAAAACTCCAAATTTCAACTTTGAACTACGAATTAGTAAATCTAGGAACTGATACCAAAGCACAAAATATCAACCTAGGCCTTGGTCTAGCTCCTGAAGAAAAATTAGCATATATTCATCTCTTGAGATAATACAAAAATGTCTTTTCTTGGAATTATGATGAACTCAAAACATATGACACCTCCATCATCCAACATACTATTCCAATGATAGACAATAAAAATCATGTCCAAAAGAAGTTGTGAAAGATCCATCCCAACCTAGAAAACCAAATCAAATCTGAACTCAATAAGTTATTGAAAGCCCAAATAAAAATTTCCCGTTTGACACTCCAAATGGGTTTCCAATATGGTTCATGTTGGAAAGAAGAACGGAGACATCAGAATCTGTATTGACTTTCGAAATCTTAATAAATCCTACCAAAAGGATAATTTTCCTTTGCCTCCCATGGAACAAATACTACAGGCAGTCGCGGGATCAGAATTAATGTCATTCTTGGATGGATTCTCAGGGTAAAATCAGGTGTTGGTACATCCTGATGATCAATTGAAAACCACATTCAAAACTAAATGGGGCACATACGCATATCAAAAAATTCCATTTGGTCTGATCAATGCTGGTGCCACATTTCATAGAGCCATGGACATCGCGTTCAAAGGTTTAGTTAACAAATCAGCGGTAATCTATTTGGATGATATAACTGTATATTCCAAGAAACGAAGCAATCATATTAAAGATTTAAAACAAATCTTCCAACGTTGTCAAAGGTATGGAATTTCACTTAACCCAAAAAAATCTTTTTTTGCGTTAAGTGAAGGAAAACTTCTCGGATTCATAGTGTCAAAATATGGAATTAACATTGATCCTGACAGAATCAAGGAGACTTCTGAAATACCCCTACCTCACAATAAGAAAGGTATGCAATCTTTTCTTGGCCAAATTAACTTTGTAAAGAGATTTGTTCCATATTTTTCAAGAATCGTGTCTCCTTTACAAGCAATGATTAAAAAGAACTCAAACTTTAAATGGGGCCAAGACAAATATGAGGCATTCAATTTGATCAAACAAGAAATTGTGAACGCTCCATCTTTAGCAACTCCAATTTTTTCTGATCCTTTTATTTTATACACATTTGCCTCTAATAAATCATATGCTGCGATACTCACTCAAGCAAATCAAGAAAGGGCGGAAGCCCTGATTGGTTTTTTTAGTTCAAATTTATAGGAGGCTGAGTTAAATTATTCAAATGTGGATAAACAAGCTTACACTGTTTTCAAAGCAATTAAATATTTTATACCCTTTCTACTAAAAACCCATACAAAAATCATAGTATTGTTTCCAACGGTAAGAGATATTTTAGTACAAAAAGATGTGGGTGAGAAAAGAACCAATTGGGTTACCGCCTTACAGGAATATGATGTAGAAATCAAACCAGCAAGTATTATAAAAGGTCAAGGCTTTTGCAAAATGTTGGCCAGAGCATTGCTTATGTCCGAAACTCCATCTGCAGAGATACAAATGTATTAGGTAAGCCTAAACGATGTTGAGTCATTATACACTAATATCATTTATTATTTAAAGAATGGATATGCTCCTTCAAACCTCGATCATACCAAGAAAAGAGCTCTAAGGCTGAAAGCC
The DNA here is from genome assembly GCA_000404065.3 of Pinus taeda. Lineage (NCBI taxonomy): Eukaryota > Viridiplantae > Streptophyta > Pinopsida > Pinales > Pinaceae > Pinus > Pinus taeda. The sequence continues at coordinate 18,117 of APFE031605788.1, read as the reverse complement.
AAACAATATCAACTCGTGAACGATGTTCTTTTTAGAATAAATTATGATTTTGTTCTCCTTAGATGTCTTGAGAAATATGACGTTGAAAAAGTCTTACAGGAACTCCATGATGGGCCAGCAGGTGGACACTATGTTGGAGACGCTACTGCACATAAAATCTTACGTGCAGGCTATTACTAGCCCACATTATTCAAAGACTCACATAACTACGTGAGAAAATGTCAAGTCTGTCAAACCGCTACCGGGGACAAAAGAAACCATCCTTGCCACTACAACCAGTCAACATTGAGCAGCCTTTCGATCAATGGGGATTGGACATAATAGGTGAGATCGTTCCTCACTCTTCTAAATAGCATAAATATATCCTTACAGCAACAGATTACTTTACTAAATGGGTAGAAGCAGTTCCACTCAAGACGGCTAATGCTAAACATATCATCGAGTTCATAGACCAGTTCATAATCACCACGTTTGGGTTGCCTTCTGCTTTAATGTTGACAATGCATCATATTTTTCTGGTAATGCAATCACTGAATTTGCACTCAAAATGGGTTTTAAGCTTAAATACTCCGCCAATTACTATACACAGGGGAATGGATTAGCTTAATCTACAAATAAAAATTTAATCAGAATTATTAAGTGAACCATTGACCAAAATCATAAAAATTGGCACAAGTCTTTAATATATGCCTTATGGGCAGATCGAATAACGCAGAAAGCGTCTATCAGAACTTCTCCCTTTAATTTAGTTTATGGGAAAGAAGTGGTTCTTCCGACTCATTTAACACTTCCCTCTTTAGCCTTAGTTCAATATATTGATGAAGCACCAACTTCTTCCTTACAACTAAGGCAGCTAGAAATAATTAAGTTAGAGGAACAACGAGAACAGGCCAAAATAACTCATGCTCATCATCAAGCATTAGTAAAAGCCTCTTTTGATTCAAACATGATATCCAGAAAAGATTTTCAGATGGGAGATCTAGTTTTAAAATGGGACAAGGCTCATGAGGAAAAAGGGAAACATACAAAATTTCAACGAATGTGGCTTGGCCCTTTTCAAATCATAGAATTAATAGGTCCGTCCACTTTTATGTTGTAGGATTTAACAGGAAAAAGAGATTCTCTACCTATTAACGGACAGATCCTCGAGAAATATTTTCCATAGGAGATCTTTCTTCTAGTTTGTAGATTAGTTTATTTCCATAATAAAGCCAGTTGTAAATGGTTATATTTGGAATTCATGAAAAAGACACAAATCCTCTTTTAGATTTTGTTTTTTCACTTGTATAAATAGAATTCTTTTAGAAAACTGATCATTATTATTGAAAGATACAATTAAAAAGTCTATACCTAGAAATGATATTAGTTTCAACTTGGTAAATTTTGATAAAAAATTACCTTTAGTGGGAAATTGTTTTATATCGGTCTAATGGAAGGTATCAATAAAAAAATGAAGATTCTCTGTAGAAAAGCTCTTTCCAAAAACTCTACCATTGTCATCCAGAGCTATCTTAAGGAAACGATGACTTCCTCCCCACCTAGGAAACTACAACGCTCAAAGAATGATCCAATGATACACTTTACCTTAAAGAGTAAGAGGTCTCATCACGAGCTAGCTTATCATGACCATATATATTATAGCTTGCTGACTTTGCCAATACTACATACCACAACAGGGCAATGACTCAAGATTGTTGCAATCAAAAGACAAGGGGTCTCATCACGAGCCAACTTGTTCAGCAAAGTTATAAATCAAGTGAATGACTATGTCATAAATTGGCTATCAAACCAAGACATTTTTCTTTAAGGTAAAAAAGAAAATGAAAGCAAAAAGTGTGGATATGGATTTCTCTTTGAAAATTGTATATTTCTCCAAGTAGGATACAAGATCATTGTTGGGTAATGGGTAACCCTGTCGGGGCTATGAACGCCTGCTGGCAGCAGAGGCTCTACCTACGACAAATGAGCATATTCAAAATTGATTTACAGAGAAGACTTTATTTTTATCTTTATAAACCAACTAATGACTGATGTAAATACAAGGACTAGCTTGAGGGATTAAATAATCAAAGTTGAAAATAAAAGAAACAAAATATCATTGATAGGAAAAAGCATAATGTACTTTGTCTTTCTATAATAAAGTTTAATTTTATGGAAAATTTTATGTTTTGGAAGTTTAGAAAATTCAAAAGAAAAGCAGAGACAACTGGTTCTTCCAAGTGAATCGCCAATTGTTGTGGCCAGCAACAACCCCCCTTTCTATTTAGTGCTATTATTAATACTAAATAAGTGGGAACCCTTAGTCAAAAATTTAAAAAATTAATTTGTTCTTGTATTTTCTTTTTAATAAAACTTGCCATCATAAAATTAGGAAAATATCCTTGAAAAAATCTAAAAATCTTAAGTTTCACGATAAGGTAAGTTAAAATCATTCCTTAAGAAAAATCGCATCGCAAAAAGGATAATAGGATACCTCCTTACAAGCCTAATTCTAACATCACAAGGTCACGATGCGAGACTACATATTGAAAAACATATATTGCATTGCATGCATCAAAGACCACTTACGCTGAAAAATCTTAAACGTCGATATGTAATTGCACATATCGCAATATCACATCTTGCAGAAAACACTTTAACAGAAAATTGTAATATGTCATGCTCTTGCGATATTGCGATATTGCGTTATTGCGATAGAACAACAGAGCGATATTGTGATAGAACGACAGAGCGATATTGTGATAGAACGACAGAGCAATATTGCGATAGAACGGCAGAATGATATTGTAAAAACACGATACAGTAATCTGCGATATGGTGAAGCAAATCACAAAATCGCAAAATCGCGAATCTTTCCGGCTCGTTATTCGAGAAAATTTTTTCCATGAACCGAGACCTGGTTATGTACTTTAATGCTAATTAATGAGTTAGTTGCCAGTTGTTAAAGAAATATGGTTTTGCACTTATCAAAGAGTCAGTTCACGTAAGGTGGTATAATTTTTATGTCTTCAGCATTTAAAAGCTTTCCCATCACCTTTCCTTATCATTAATCTCACCTCACTTGTAAACTGCAGGAACGAAGAACAAAGAACTATACAAAGCAATACACAGGATATCATGGGGAAGAAAGGAAAAGCTTCAAGCTCTGAAGACAAAAAAAGACACCCTTGTTTACAGACACCACCTGTAACAGAGACGCTGGTATTACTACTTGGGAAGACATGTATCATCTACTTGAAGAAGAGAATCCCAAGGTGATGGAGGTTACGGCTTCTGCAGGTTCATAGGGGTCTTCCGAGGCATCAGTTACAGATTTAGCTTGTTCATTCTTGCACCAGATAGCGGCAAGGCCCAAAATTATCCCCTACACAGATATGATTAAATGGGTACTGGACAGCGCGGACATAAAAAATAGACAATTTAAGACTCCGGCTCAAGAACTTACGGAATTATTATTTTCACAAAATTTGATCTTTACATCCACTAAAAGAAAGCGCACAAGAGGCAAAAATCGCACCAAGGAAGCCCGAATCAAGAAACAGAGGCAATTTCCGCTAATCGCGCATCGCTGGGTAAAACTTCTTGAAATGGAAAACCTCTAATTGCTCAGTTACCTGTAAGCCCAGAAATTCGGAAAAAGAACGCTAGAGGTAAAAAAATAAAACCTAAATCCTAAAACCATTAGCAATTGTCTGAAATATCTTCAAAATAGTATGCATATATGTACAACAATTGCAAGCAGACTGGAGACATAAGGCTAAGGCAAAATCAATCAAAACATTAACAAAGTTGAATTGTGATTCTTACTAGGCATATTTGGTAAAACCACACAACCAGTGTATGACCCTCAAATGCATCATCAATTCTGCTGAAAAGATGGTGCCAGCTCTTGCTGATTCCATTTTCGCAGGACAGTTGAAGTCTGAAGTCAACCAGCTGACCCTACTCAAGCAAATGCTGAATGCTTGCGATTTCAAGGATCAGATACAGAATTAGTTAGTTGTTAAGTTTAGATTCAATATTAGTATTAATTTTGCTTTACATTTGCCTAGAAAAAGGATGGTCATTTAAACTCTATCCTACATTTTTGTAATAAGTTATTTTTAGATTTAGTTAGTAGCATTTAAACCCTTCTCATGCATTTAGAGAAGGGTCCATAAATTTATCAAAAACTTGTCCTCAGAACATGCACTTTTGCACCCTTTGAGGAGGTTTTGATGAATGAATGGAACAGGATTTACTGATATCTGCATTTAATATCTGCTACTGATGTTGCACTTCTTTACTCCTAGTGGATGTTGGATTAAGAAGAGATAAATCATTATCGCTTGAAGCTCATGAGTAGAACTAGTTATAAATGATACTTTTATCTCTTAACTATTTCTGCCTCTATGTTAAAGTGATATTCATGATCAGTTGTTTATATATTAACGTATGAATGCCTGAGTTATCATTTGGCACTTTTCTACGGTGATATCTATTTATTTATGTTTAATGTATCAGTAGCTTATTAATAACCGTTTCGTCTAACTTCTTATACGAAGTGGTTTATCTATATTGAATTCTTTTCTCATAACAGTTGAATGATCTTTATTACCGATTGTTATCTGAAATATTTGTAGATCCCATAACAGAAGGATTACACCCCGGGTTAGTGTAGACTTAGATATTTATGTTTATTAGAATACAATTGTGTATCATTAGATTAGAGTTAGAATTAGAGCATCTCACTTAGGAACTTTTAAAAAGGAAATATCAATTCTTCACACACACACACATAAATTGGAAAACTGGTCCCATATCCCCAGTCAGACCTATTATACCAAACAGAAAAGGAGCTTCCAACCAAGGTCCGGACAGGGTGGGTATCCCCCTTGTTTTAGACCCAATTTTCGGGGCTTCAATAAACCCCTAAGAAGATCATCACAAGAAGAAACAACATTCAAGACTTCATGATCATCAAAGGTGACTTCAACAATAATATTAACAACCTCCACGACATCTACAAGAAAACACCATAGATAAGGCCCAGGTATGTGTAGAACTTTTGACTGTAGATTAACTTCATTATGCAATATAACTAAAGCAAAATACTTTAATCTACTTCTACAATCAATTTTATGGAAGCTTAAAATATTTGAGCAAGATCAAGTTGAACACATATAACCAGAAGAAGAATCAATGCACATGAAACACAGAAGAATACTCAGGGGAAAGCCTCAGCTAAAAACCCCAGTATTTTTATTATCATACAAGTGGAAATATATCAGGATTACACAAATCCTTAGCTCTCACAGGTAGCCAGCTCTCAATACAATCCCTCATAGATGCTCACAGACAAAATAGACTACTCATATGCCTTCTCCTCTGCCCTCCAAGCTCCTATTTCCTTGTGTTGTTTCTCCTGGGTGATCCTACTGTTACCAAGTGTAACACTAATCACTCACACTTATCTCACACCCTGTAAAACTACGCAATACTCAAGGAATGAATTCCTTCTGCATGCATTAGATTTTGTTATAGGAAAATTCATGCAACTGATAATACATTGTCCTTATCTTTAATCTCAACTGGGTCTTTCTCAGAATAGACATGCATGAGTTAATGATGAGAGAATTTTCAGTTATCTGGAGTACACTAGTTAGATGCATGCATGCATTAACTGACTGAACTCACAATTAGTTCCTCAAACAGTCTGGAACTAATTTAACTAGACTTAACTTAGTAAACTGAGCTAACTAATTACAACTCAAATATAACTCAACCTTATCTCCTTAATTAAGGGATAATCTCCTTAATTTAAGGGATAACTGTTGCATGACTTCAGAAAGACTTCTAGCTTGAATTTCTCCAACTAATTAACTCAAGATGAATTAATTAATTATTTTTTAAGCAGCTGGTAAGACTAAATTCGAATTTTAATTCAAGGACAAATTAAAATTGGAATATTCTTGTTGCCACATTTCAACACTCCCTATCAACAAGAAAGGGATTTTCTGCCACCTCGATCTTGTCTCTATGGGACTCAAATTTACACTTTGACAATGTCTTTGTCAAAATGTCAACATCTTGCTCCTCTGTTGAAATATACCGCAGAAACATGATCCTCTTCACTACATAGTCTCTGAGATGATGATACTGCATGTCGATGTGATTGGACCTATCATGAAATACAGGATTCTCGAAGAGTTTTATACAGCTCTGATTATCACAATAGATCACAGTTGGATCCATCCTCTAATCATACAAACCAACTAAGATTTTCCGCATCCATATGGCCTCACATGTTGCTTGACTTGCAGCCATGTATTCAGCCTCTGCCGAGTTGAGTGCAAGTGACCTTTGTTTCCTATTGTACCAAGAAATTGCAGCTGGCCCAAGGCTGAAAATCCCTCCTGATGTGCTCTTCCGATCTAATGGACTCCCTTCCCAATCTGCATCAGTGAAGCCCTGTAGCTTCACTCCCTCTGTCCGTATGTACCATAATCCATACTAAGATGTGCCTCTGAGGTATCTCAATACATGCTTTGCTACCTTCCAAAACATCTTGGTAGGCTGTACCATACCTTGACTCAGTTGGTTCATAGCATAGCACAAATTTAGTTGTGTGTTCACTAAGTACATCAGTGAACCCACAAGTTTCCTGTACACAGTAGCCTCTACTACTTCTCCTGAAGTAGCATCATCCTTCCTCCAATTACCTGCTAGAGGAGTCTGAATGGACTTGAAGTTCTCCATGTGGAATCTCCTCAATATCTCATTAGCATACTTTCCCTTAAACACAAACAACCACCCATTCTTCTGCCACACTTCCATGCTAAGGAAGTAATGCATGAGACCCATGTCTTTCATCTCGAATTCTCTTGCAAGGTCCTCCTTGCAATACATGATCAACTAATCATCACCTATCAATATGAGATCATCAACATAATGTACAATGATCAACTTCTTACCTTTCACCATGATGTGGTACAAGTTCGCATCCACTTCACTCTTTGTGAAGCCCAACCCGGTGAAGTAGTTATCTATCTTGGTGTACCAAGCATGAGGTGCTTGCTTCAGCCTGTACAAATCTCTCTTGAGTCGGCACACATGCGATTCATGATCGAAGGTCTCAAAACCTTCTGACTGCTCTATGTACACTCTTCCTCAATCTTTCCATTGATGAATGTAGTCTTCACATCCATCTGATGGATCTTCCAACCCATGTGTGTTTATAGTGCCAACATCGATCTAATAGATGAGTAACTTGCTACAGGAGAAAATTTCTCATCATAGTCAATCCCCTCAACCTATGAAAAACCACGGGCAACAAATCTTGACTTATGCTTCTCCACACTACAATCAGTAGCTTGCTTTACCTTGTAAAGCCAATAAGAACTCACAACTGACTTGTTCTCTGGTCGTGGAAACACATCCCAAACACTATTACAAACTATGGAGTCATACTCCTCCACCATAGCATCAACCCAAATTGGCTGCTGCAATACTTCCTCAAAGGAAGATGGCTTGGTCTCAACACATTCCCCAACAAGGGCCATGTATCCAGTGTACCTCTCAGGTGACCTCCTCTATCTACACTGAGAAGATGGTTCTCCCACATTCTCTCTCGCATCTGACAACAATCTGTCAACTTCTCTTGTCCGCTTCCGTCCATCTCTAAAAGACTCTGCTTGAGTGGATGTTTCCACTCTTGGAACCTCTGCATGCAGCTGCTCCGCATCAGTCGGAGGCTCCTCCTCCTTAGGAACCAACAGTTCCTCCATAGCTTATATTTGGAGCTCCATTTCAAGGAAAATTCGCATGGCCTTGTCCTCCCACTGGTAGACAAGTACACCCGATAGTTGATGGGTGTATCAGTGTACTCCACAAGTATCCCCAACTCGGCTATCGGCTCAAGCTTCTTCCGCGCATCCTTTGTCACATGGAAATATATTGATGAGCCAAAGATCCTAAAGTGCCCCACATCTAGTCTCTTACTGGAGAAAGCTTCCTCTGGTGTCTTAATCCCAAGTATGTGATGCAGGCTTCTATTCTACAAATAGACCATTATGTTGCATGCCTCGGCCCACAAATGAAGTGGTATTCCTTGGCCATGTAGCATCGCCCGTGCTACCCCTACAATAGTTTTTTTCTTCCTCTCAGCCACCCCATTCTATTGTGGGTTATGAGGTGTCGTCAACTCTCGTTTAATTCCTTCTATTGCATAGAAGTCCTTAAATACTTGAGAGACATATTTTCCACTATTTTCGCTTCTCAAGGCCTTGATCTTCTTCCTTGATTCTTTCTTGACCAAATCTTTGAACTCACAAAACTTTGAGAAGGTTTGGTCCTTCTACATGAAATAAATCCAGCATTTATGAGAATAATCATCAATGAAAATCACATAATGCCTTTGCTTCGTTGTGGATGCCATCGAGAATGGTCCACAAAAATCAGTATGAACTCACTCTAAGATTGCTTCTGCTCAACTATCTCGATCATGAAAGGAAGACTTGGCGTACTTTCCCAAGTTACAATCTTTGCATGTGTCAACTTGCTCAAGTTTACCTTTGGGAAGTCCTGTAGATATCTCATGCATTATCTTCAAGGCCCCATGATGCAAATGGCCCAAATTCTTGTGCCATAACTCGCCAATGTCTTGGCTTTGCACCAATTCTGCTTTCAAACTCAATGTTGCACAGTCATCTACCTCTAGTTTATAGATATTCTTCATCTAAATCCCAATCCTCTTGGTCTGACCCATGTCTATGTGTCTTAGGAATGCCTTTCCTTTACTGAAGACAACATCATAGCCTTTGTCCTCCAACATCGCAACTGATAGCAAGTTCTTCTTCAGTCTAGGCACATACTTCACATCTGTCAAGGTGAGAGGAGCTCCATGCTCCCTCTGAAAGCAATCATGCCCACTCCTAAAACACTGTACTTTCCTTCGTCACCCATCTCTATGCGCATCTTGAGGTGTTTCTCCTCAAAGGTACTGAATAAACTTTTATCGCTAGTCATGTTGAATGGTGCTCCACTATCAAGATACCAAACACAACCCACCATCGATGACACCATGCATGCGATGAGGGTAAATTCCATTTCAAACTTAGAGGCTAATGCCTCACCTTCTGATCCTTTTGTGGATCCCTTCTTGGACTTCTTCGATGGGCAATTAGTTGCATAATGTCCCATCTCATGACATTAAATCATCTGACTTTAGACTTGTCACCTTTCTTCCCTCCAAGAGAAGAATTTTATTTGGAATGGGAAGCCTTCCCCTTCCCTTTCCTTTCCTTACTTGCTAAGGCCAGATATTCTTCATCATCATTCTTAGATGAAGAACCATCTTGTGTGCTCCTCCTAATCTCCTCCTACATCAGATCTGACCACAATCGTTCCCAATCCGACAGTTTCTCCCTTCCATTCATAGAGTCCTGGTAGCTATTCCAACTCTTTGGAAGTTCGAGGAGAGTAAGGCTCACCATATCATCATCACAATAGTTATTACCACACTACCATGCTCATCTCTACAGGTGGTGAGCTTGTTCAGATATGTGGAAATAGTATCACCCTTCTCCATCTTGATTTTCTGAAGCTTATCCTTGAGCGCCAATTTTCTCTAGTCGTTATTATTTTGGTAGAGGTCCTTCAATGTATTCCACATTGAAAATAGAGTATCCTTCCCATAGAGACTCAAGACAATATGGTGTTGAACTCCCTCCAGGTTGATTCATCTCACCTTCGCTACACGCTTCTTCCACTCAACCAACTCTTGTGCATTAGTTGCAAATGGCTTTGGGATTTCTTGATCAATGGAATCCTTCAATCCATTGTCTTCTAATACAACTTCCATTCTATCTTTCCATGCTATGTAATTCAAGCTACCTTCCAAGGCATACTTGAGTCTCAAGCCATAGAAAGCCATTGACCAACATGAAGTATGAGATGAATTCGATCTGTACCTGCAACCCTGAACTTCAAACTTCAAATTCTATTCTCAATATACTATTCATAGCTTTGATAACCTTTGCTCTAACACCGTGTAGAAATTTTGACTGTAGATTAACCTGATAATGCAATATAACTAAAGAAAAATACTTTAATCTACTTCTACAATCAATTTTGCAGAAGCTTAAAATATTTGAGCAAGATCAACTTGAAGACATATAACCAGAAGAAGAATCAATGCACATGAAACACAGAAGAATACTCAAGGGAAAACCTCAACTAAAAATCCCATTATCTGTATTATCATACAAGTGGCAATATATCAGGATTACACAAAGCCTTAGCTCTCACAACTAGCCAACTCTCGGTACAATCCCTCAAGATGATCACAGATAAAATAGACTGCTCATATGCCTTCTCATCTACCCTCCAAGCTCCTATTTCCTTGCGTTGTTTCTCCTTGGTGATCCTATTGTTACCAAGCGTAACATTGATCACTCACACTGATCGCACACCCTATAAATTGCACAATACTCAAGGAATGAATTACTTTTGCATGCATGAGTTTTCCTTATAAGAAATTTCATGCAACTGATAGTACATTGTCCCTGTCTTTAATCTCAATTGGGTCTTTCTTAGAATAGACATGCATGAGTTAATGATGAGAGAATCTTCAGTTATCTGGAGTACACTTGTTGTATGCATGCATGCATTAACTGAATGAACTCATAATTGGTTCCTCAAATAGTTTGGAACTATTTTAACTGGACTTAACTCAGTAAACTGAGCTAACTAATCATAGCTCAAATATAGCTCAACCTTATCTCCTTAATTAAGGGATAATATCCTTAATTTAAGGGATAACTATTGCATGACTTCAGAAAGACTTCTAGCTTGAATTTCTCCAACTAATTAACTCAAGATGAATTAATTAATTATTTTTCAAGCAGCGTGTGAGACTAAATTTGAATTTTAATTCTCAATTTTAATTCAAAGACAAATTAAAATTGGAATATTCTTGTTTCCGCATTTCAACAGTATGCAACTCTCAAAACCTCCTCTTCGAACATATTCTATCTTAAACAAACATTAAAAGTGTATGAAGGAAAATATTTTATAATCCAGATTTAGTTAGAGCATCCCTGGCCATATCTAGAAGTCAACTTCAGGTTTCTCCGGAGGACACCAACTTGTGTAAGAGGAGGATGAGAAAAAATGGAAATGACTTAGGAGAGTGGACTGGCATTGTGTATTTAGTAGGGAACATAGAGCATGATGTGGTAGATGGGGGACAACTCACATAGTGTGTTCAGCCCATCACCTCAATGAATAACCATGTAATTCGGGCCCCTCTAAGTTTATTTTGCATGCAATTCCATGTTAAACACTAGGGAATCACTGCCAAAGCTACAAAAGGTTGACCCAACCGAAACATTTACAACACAAGCCGCTATAGGAAGCAACAAAATTCTACAGATGATAGCTACATGAAGTTTATAAAGTGCTATAGGAAGCCCAATTCTCTGCAAAACAACCATCAAGCCTCGAGAAACAAGGAAAAATTGTGAGAATAAATGTAAGTGCAATCTCTCCTCACCAACATTTAGCATAAGAATTCAAGAAAACATCTCAATTATTATAAAAATGTACTCTGCAATTTTATAGTTTAAATTTAAATAAGAACAACATTTGGATTGGTTGATCATTTGCATAATAATATGGTTTGTTGAATAGAGCAAGGGTGCATGTTTTAATTTTCCTTTCCTCAACCTTGAAAAACCTATCAATTTTCCTTTGCCACATCATTCTTCATTGTATAGGAAACCCTAGGATCTTGTAGAAGCATGATAAAAATAACTTGTTCCATTCATATTAGAAGTATATTAAGCCATGGGAGGGGGATTTAATATAAGAGAGCCTACAAACCCCTCTAGGATCCATAAACATCCTAAGGCTAGAAACATTTTTTCAAATTGCCAATGGATAGGGTTTTTCGAGAAACTGATAGGATTTTATGATGAAATTGCTCAAGAGTTTTCCTCAAATCTCTAAAAACCATAAGGGAATGAGGCTATTATATGGTTAGAGGCCTCATCATATATATATATATATATGAATAATTTATTATAAGGGTAACCACACTCCCTAGGGGCATCAAATGGAACAAAGATTAGAGGCTTGAGTCCACTACAACCAAGAAAAATTCTTCCTTCAGAATGATCAACCCATAGAGGAAAAAAATGGAGTGAGGAGGGAAATATTTCCCTTGGGATGAGGTATCTTAACATATCCTCAAATATATTTATGTGAAGAAAGGATTAGGATTGTGTATGCCTATCATTTTTTATTGCTTCACCAACTCAAATTTCAAGTAGATTTACCTGCCCAAGAAAGACTCAACATTCCTCATCTCCCCTCTTAGTCTATAAGAGAAATGATAATAAGGGTGAAAGGTGGGGAACACCATTATTTATCTCACCATGGGTTGATAAGATTGATAGTCATAGATGCCTTGGATAGTCTACAAAAAAAAATCTTGGAATGATTTCATATACATGGAGAAAGAATCTTTTTTGGAGACCCAAGGTCAACTCAATTGGAGCTAGAGTGGGAAAAAAAAGAAGAGGAAATTGAAGAAAAATCAGAAGAAGAATTTGAGATTGAAGGAAATTAATCAAATAAAGAATCATAGGAAAAGGAATAAAAGGAAGTAGAAATATAGATAGAGGCACAAACTGAAATATAGGTAGAGGCAGAAATGGTTGAAGCGGGGCTAGCTAAGCTCAATTTGACTTAATCAAATAAGGTTATTGAGGCATAATTCACGCCAACAAAGAAGAGGAAAATGGGGGAAAAAGAGATAACTTTACAAGAAAATTTAGAAGAATTTGTTGCTACCTTGGCATTTTTGAGTACCATAATGAAGCTCAAAGTGAGGAAACAAGGGGAAGCAATAGAATAAGGAAAGGAAAACCTCAACCACCTTCTCCCACTCCAATCATCATTGAGGAGTCAATTATCTGTAAGGAGGAAGAACCTAAAAAGGAATAAGGACAAGAATTTGAGATAATCTCCACATCCCTTAAAGGAAAAGAACCACATGATAAACTAGAGGGGCCAAGCACTCAAGAAACAATTCTCTTAGAACAACCCTCAGTGCCACAAGAATAGAATGTAGATTATAGGAAAAGATTACAAAACTATAATGGTAGAAAACATAGCTACAAGAAACAAATCCTCAACCAATGACCTGGATTTATGAAAGAACAAAATGAAGTACATAGTAAAAAAAAACATAGAGACACAATGAAATGGAACTTCAATTAATAAATAGAAAATGTTGAAAATTGTTTACATGCAAAAAGGAAACAAACTAGCTCAGGTGATGGTAGATTATCTTTGAGAAGATATGTGATGGCTACGTGCTTTCTAAACTAAGTTAAAATGAGATTTCGAGGATTTTTTTATCATGAAGAAACAATGAGAAACCATAAACACAAAAAAATAACCTTAGGAGATGAAGGGCAAAAAGCTTGTGGGCCCTAATGTGGTTAGTTGGAATGTCAACTTCCTGGGGTTGCAACTTTGGTACGCAATCTTTGTTTTACTTACACAATAGCAAGTTAGAAATACATATCCAAGGAAAAAAAAATTGAGTGCAAATGTCAATTTTTCCCTCACATTATTCATTTTCCCAAAAAAAAAAAAAAATCCATTTAGGGTCTTAAAACGGATCTAGAAGTTCAACACCCAAAAAATACCAAAAATAGAAAATTGTCGAAATAGGAAATTGTGCAGGAAATTAGGAAACTGAAAGGAAATGGTGTTGGGGGCCCAAGTGGAATAGGTAGATGGCCACCAATATCCTCCTAGATCAGCCTTGTCCCCTTACGATGCAATGGTCCCCATTATGTTGAGCACCTCCACGAGATGAGGAAACTTTTGCTAAACATGGTCCTTGGAGAACCACTTGCCTTCGTGCAAGAGCTCGACTAATTTGAAAATCTAATACAGTTGGATCCTCTATTAACGAGTCTATGTGTCCATGATACTATCGGTTGTGGATTTTTCAATGCAATCTAGGTTGAGCTTTGTTGGTGTCAGCTGCTCAACAATGTCTGATGTGTCCAATAATGTCGGAAAGTATAGTCGAAGGCAGTCCACATTAAATATTGGCTGTAGGCCAAGGAATGGGGATGTACTTGGCTCAAAATAATTTTCACCCATAGCCTTAGTGATGGTGTAAGGCACATATTAAAGTGGTCAAAGCTTTTGATGGGCTTCGACAAGGCATTCATTTTAAAAATGAAACTAAACCTTGTCCCCCATTTGAAACTTATGTGGCACCCAATGTTGACCATGACGTTGTTTGTATTTGGCATTAGATTTATCTAGGATATCATGAACCTACTAGTGGATGTGTTGAATCCATTTAATAAAATTAGTGGCTTTATCAACTTCAGACTGACCATGTGCAGATTTTGCATGTGTAATTGCAAGAGGTATTGCAAAATCAATGGGACACAATGGTTAAAATCCTGGGCCCACTTGAAATGGGATATGGCTAATCGAGCTCTAGTGAGTTATTGTATAGTTGTTTTGCACATAGGGAAGACTCTCAGCTATTCATGTATGCTTGGACTTGTACATGCATAGTATATGCACTATCATCTTGTTGGTGACCTCTATTTGACCATCAGTCTAGGGATGGAATGTTGTCAACTTGGTGAGCTTGGTGTCCAACAACAACCAGGGGCTTGACTAGAATGCACTTAAGAACCTTCAATCTCAGTTTGATAGAATGTTATGAGGGACCCCAAAATGTACCTACACTCATTCAAAGAAGAGTTTGACAGTGTCTTATGTTGTGATACTCTTTTTGCATGAAACCACTATGGCCATCTTAGAAAATATATCAATGACCATAAATATATAGTCAATACCATGCTTGGTAGAAGGAAGGTTAGACACATAGTCCATGGAGATGGATTCCCAAGTTGGTCAGGAGTAGGAAGAGGAATGTACAAGCCTTGCTTCTTAATAGTTGGCAATGACTATATATATCTGATATATTTTCCAACGTATTGTTGGAGTTTTGGAAAATAAACATACTTTTGTAGTACTTCCATTGTTTTCTCCAAACCGAAGTGTCCTGCGACCCATATGTACTGTGCCTCCTAAACACAGGGGACTTCACTCCATGAACCTCTAACATATCATGTGCATTCATGGCGTGCTAAAAAATACCCTTAATTTGACCGCATATTGGAAAATACCTCTACAAATCACATTATTTAACCCCCTACCAATACAAACCATATACATCTTCTCAATTTCAAAAACCCCTAATTCACTAGATATTGTGGCTATCCATTTTTTCATTAACATTTTTTAAACCCTTTTATTTCTTTTCATTAACTTTGAGCTCCATTTTTTTATACCTGTCAATATAAAAACCCTTTACCCCCTATTATATGCTCAATATATTATGTCATTTTTTCCTCAATATATACCCCCCAGTGAATCCCCCATGCTCCCAAATCGTCATGGCACACCCACTCAAAGGAACCCAAAGGTGTCCAAGTAGCATAAAATTGCATCCTAGAGGTGGAAGTCTAGAACTTTCTTGCCATCCATTAGCATTTGGTATGTGGTGGATAATTCAATATCACTTTTGTATAGTTATGGAAATCCATAAATCTTGTGTCGACAAAAGTTGAGAACAATGGTCAGTGCTACAGATGGGGGATGACTAAGGAAATCCAAAATTTTATTGGTTTTTCACTTCTTATATTTAATGTTCAAATGGAATTGTTGCAGATATGTGGACCATTTCTAATTGCAATCATTCTGCAACTTTCTTTGTTTCTACATAAATTGAAGAGGTTGGTGATCTGTTTGGATGATCATTTCCTTCCCTAGAATGTAATGTTTCCACTGTCACCAAGCCTGCATGATGGAATACATACCTTTATCATAGGTGGGCTATTTTTTAATAGCGTCAGAGAGTGGCTCACTATGATAGGCCACTATATTCCCTTGTAAGGTGAGAACTGGAACAATAGCATAGTCAAAGGAATCTGTCTCAATTTCAAATGGTTATTACAAGTCTAGCAATGTGAGGACTAGCATAGAGAAAAGGTGGTACTTCAACTCAATGAATGCCTTTTATTATGCCTCAAAGAAAGCAAACTTTTCTTTTACTCCACACATGGTAATTTGACTCAAAGGCCAATTGATATGAGAAAATCTGAACATGAGCCTTTGATAAAAATTGGCAAGTCCCATAAAGTTGTGAAGCTCTGATAGTCTTGTTGGGGCTGGACAGTCCTAAATGACTTGGATCTTAGCTAGATCCACATGCACACCTTACTCATCAATTATGTAGCTTAGATATTGGATTTGGTTCATGCCAAAGGGGAATTTCTCCAAGTAGGCACAAAGATTGTGTTGTCGCAGGGTTTGAAGGACCTTTTGAATATCTTGCAAGTATTATGCCCAACACTTTCTAAAGATGAGGATGTCATTTAGATATAAAACCATGAATGAGTTGCTGAAAGGTCATAAGATGTCATCCATCATACTCATAAAAGTTGCGGGGGCATTTATCAACCTAAAGGGAATGACCAATCACTCAAAGAGACCTTCCTTAGATTTTAAGGAGATCTTCCATACATTTGTGGGTTCTGCTAGAACTTGGTGATATCCAAACTTCAAATAAATCTTGCTAAACTACTTATCCCCCTTGAGATAGTCAAGAAGGTCATGAATTCATGGGATCAGGTATCTTTTCCTAACAATTATTTTATTCGGTGCCCAATAATCAATGCAGATTACCCCAGTCTCATCTTTCTTTTGTATAAGTACATTGGCCTCCCACAAGGTGAGGAGCTTGGTTGAATGTGCCATTTTTGTAGAAAATCCCATATCTCATACTTTATTTCATCCTTTTCTAAAAGAGAGTGGTGATATATTGGCCCATTAGGTAGAGGTGTTTTTGGATTCAGATCGATCAAATGATTGACATAACAGTGAAAGGGTACCCCTATGGGTGAGGAGAAGATGTCCCTATACTCTTCCACAACCTTATAAAATTTATTCTATGAAATAGAGGAACCATTTCTATGGGCCATGGATGTGACCATGATATTCCCCTTGTCACGTGGAATGAGTCGATCTTGCGGACAAGATAGACCTTCCTAGAATCTAAAGAAGACCTAATGACAAGCAAACCAACCAGACACTATCTTTCTCTAAATGTGCTTTATAAAAAATGGCAAACAAATGTGTTTAAGGCCTACCTCATGTCCAACGCAAGTTTTGGGATGCCTTCGCTCCTTTGATCCAAGTAAGTTCCTTTGTCGCAAAACTGCAAACACAAACAAGGCAAACGATTAAATAGCACCTGAATAACCAGTATTATAAAACATATTTAACATGAAAGTCAAGGAGTCCATGAAACAAATAACATAAGATACTTGTTGAGAAAAATGAGCTTGATTGTATTAATTCAAAAGAAAAGAACCTTACAACCTTTGCCTTGACATTGTACAAGCTCCTTCCAGGGTCCAACAAGAAGTCTTCTCTACTTTGACAAGCTTCACTCACTCCCTAATGGGGAAAAAAAGGTATGTGATCTCTCCTCTTAAGCTAAAATAGGAAGTCTTGATTTCACTAGCATTTACCCTCAAAATTTCAGCTTCTAACCTCCCTAGCCACTGACCCAATGCCTCAATTTACAGTGCAATGGAGATCAGTTACCAGCTCCTCCTTCAAAGGGATAGAGTCCTCCTTCAAAGGGATAGCTCCTCTCAACAAGGGATTAGCTCCTTCTCTTTTGGGATGCATGAACCACTTTGGAGCGAACAATCCACGTCAAAATTCCTTCTAGAAACCTCTAGAATTAACCCAAAGTGAGTTTTTTAGGATAAAAATTGTGCCTTTTGACTTTCACAGGGGTACGCACCCTCCCCTTTACATACAGAGCGTATAACTACGCAGGTATTATGAACAAAAGGTGCGGGCCCACAGGAAAAAGTGAGAGAAAGTGCGTAACCAGAGTTACATTGCTTTTTTATGTCTTTCTCACATTTCCAAAGCTTGCTTTGAAGAGCTGAGGTCTGAGACTTGCTTAGGAGGCTGGTATAGGTGGTGATAGACCCATACTGACTGCAAATAATC
>APFE031605787.1:35701-61463 GCA_000404065.3 Pinus taeda | reverse complement strand
CAATTTATTATTGTTATTGCAAAAACTAATCACATATTTAAGAAAATGGTAATTGTATAATCCAATCAAATTTTAATTTTTGAAAAAATAATCATTATCCAAATAAAAGAGTTAATAATACTCTCACAAAAGATTAAAAGATATAATATTGAAATAAGTAAGGAGTGATTTAAAAAATATAATATTAAAAGAGGTATTGTTAAACTAACTTAAATGCCAAATGAAAACATTAACTTAAATGCTAAATGAAAGCATTATAGGTTAAGAACTAGAAAAAAAGTTACATATTTCTTCAGCTTACTTTAACAGAAATTATTATGAAGAGAGTTTTTCAAGTTTAAAGAAAATCTCTTTTCTATAATGCCTAATTTGCAGCCATCTTCTATGGCTGTGCTGATTTTTATTTTCATTTTTTTATATAATGACTTTATTTTAGTTTCTTCTTGTTCATATGATGGTAGTGAAGACGAAAATCTATCATTGCCTACTCAAACTCCTTTGATTGAGTTTATTGAACATGATCCTACGCAAACATCACAACTTTTTAAATTGATCCATACACCAAGAGAAGAACATGGTGATCTGGTTGGTGACCCTTCATATTAGCAAGGTACATGTTCACATTAGAATGAGATTCTCTCTTTTATCTTAAATTTCAGATACTTATGTTAATTGTCCCATAACTAGGATTAAACTTAATTCTTACTATCACTAAAATATATATCTTTCTCCATGGCTTTATCATTATTAATTTTAGCCTTAGTAATAAAAATGATAAGGAAAACCAAAATGCACACTTCTTCTGAAAATTATTTCTTTAATAAACATGAAGGGATGAAAATTGCTAACCCTCACAACAAATGTGATGGTAATGGATGGTAATGGAAATGGGTAAACTTCATTTTTTTAATAAAGGCGAAAATGAAAACCAAATTACATATTGTTTCCCATATATCATAATTTTTAATAAAGATGAGAGCAGAGACCAAACTGGATACATTTTCCCACATGTCATCCCTTTCAATAAAAATGAAATGATGAAAGTAGAAACCAAAATATACACTTTCTTTCCCACTTCATCTATTCTCCCAAAAATATATTATTATATATATATATATACTATATATATATATATATGATGAAAGTAAGTAACTCTCTCATGAGAGTGAATACCAAAATACACATCCCTATTTTGTCACCATCCCTATTTTGTCGATTTCCTTAACCTTGTTTCACTTCTGCAATCAAATATTTGTTCCTATCCAATTCTATGTTAAAATGAGGAGGATAAGCTTGTCTTATAATATGAAACACCAAAGGATGAGAAGGCAGTGTGGGGCAGAGGTCGTGGCCCCTAAAGTTGGAACCGAACCCAATAGTAGGCCCAAGAATCTGCTAATACTTTTCATTCAATTGCCCCACTGGAAAGCTGGAATGAAATTCATGAATTGGAAACCTTGATAGCTAGAGATATGCATGCCCTCTCACACTCAAAGATAATGGAAGAAGTTGGGCAATGGGTTCCTAACTCTAGGCATACCAGGGGAAGGAGGAAGCATTATTTTAATGCTATATCACTATACTGGCAAATGAAAACCCCATTGGGAAGGGTCTTAATGGAAACTAGGAAGAAAAATATAATATCTTTGCAAGCCTTGAAGATGTCAAACATGTCCAGAGAAACCAACGGGTATGTCTTAAAAGAATGGATGCTAGGTTGGATCATCTTGAGTGTCACATTCAGTCTGTTTCTGCTACCTCTACTCCCCCGGGATCCAATTTCAAGGATTTGATGCATGTCACGACATCGGACTCATAATTTCTTAAATCCCTACCTGCTATTTTTTTAACTATTTGGTAGTGGATACTTTGATTATGTTAAACCTCTTAATATTGTTAGAATTTTGGACAAATTATTCTATAGGTAGGTGGTAAAAAATAATCGGTTTCCCACTAGGCAGATTGAGACCACCTACTGAAAAACATGCTTAAGTTGAGTAGATGACTTATTTACTTGGTTAACATGATTTTGTGAGACAATACATTATTAACACACACACGCACACACACACACTCTCTCTCTCTATATATATGGGAAGTTGCCACTTTGTCATTTTCATTTTAATGAAAAAAGTGAGATTATTAATTTCATGGCGATAATAGAATTATCATTTTATTAATGATTTATTGGTTTTGACCCATCTATCACTAAAATAGATGCTAGATAATAAATTTTCCAACATTATTAATAATATATAGGAGTAAATGTGTTTTGTGACCCATCAATATTCATCAACTACATTCATTAAACAACTTTCAATTTAACTCAAGTCTGAGTTGTATATATATATAGTTAAAAAATCACCTATTTTGATCTTTACCGAGTATTGGTAATATCATCCACTTTTATAAAAAGGTCAAAAGTTTTTCATTTACATCATCTTATTCACTTTTACAAAAAGGGCAAAGGCTTTCCATTTCCATCCTCTTATCTTTATTAAAAAGATGGGGTGCCAAAAAAGAGGTATTTTGATTTTAATTTTTGGATAAAAGTGACTTATATCTATTAGTTCATCTTTATTGAAAAGATTTATATTTATTAAAAAGATGGGATGCGAAAAAAAGTGTATTTAAATTTTAATTTTTTGATAAAAGTGATTTATATCTATTAGTTCATCTCTATTGGAAAGATGGGATATGGAAAAAAGATATTTTAATGTTTATATGTTATTGATAAGATCAGTCACTTTTACAAAATTGGCGAGAATCATCCACTTCCATAGTTTCAATTTTATTAAAAAGATGAGGTAGGAGGAAAAAATGTAGTTTGATTTTCACCTTTATTAAAAGGTTGAGGGTTATTCATTTTCATCATTTCAGCTTTATTATCAGGAATGAAGATGGGGTGTTAAATGAAAATTAAAAGTATTTTGGATTTCATTTTCTTGTGTGAGTTACTCACATCCATCCCTTCATATTTATTAAGAGGACTGGATGTGAAAAAAAATGTGTATTTTGGTCTTTATATGTTATTTGATAACATTATTTACTTTGATTAAAAAATGAAAATTATCCACTTCCATTAAAAACGATGTATAAGAAGAAGTGTGTATTTTTATTTTTATTTTCATGTGAGAGTTACTCACTTCCATCATTTTCATTTTTATTAAAAATATGGGGTGTGAAAAATGCTATGTATCTAAACTTTTATCTTTAAAAGTGTGAGGGTTAGTTATTTCCATCACATAACTTTTATTAAGAGAATAGAGTGTGGGAAAATGGTGTATTTTAGTTTTAACTTTTATTAAGATTATAGAGTGTGGGAAAATGGTGTATTTTAGTTTTCACTTTCATGTGACAGTTATATATTTTCATCACAATATCTTTATTAAAAAGATGGACTCGGAAATGAAAGGAAGTGTGCATTTGGTTTTTATTTTTATTTATTTTTAAATGGTGAAAATTATTTATTTCTATCTTATCTTTATTATAAAAAAGATGAGATGTGGAAAAAAATTTTATATAGTTTGGTTTTTACTTTTTTATTAAAAAGGATGAGATGTGGGAAAAAGTATAAAATTTACTTTCCATTTTAGCTTTTATTAAAAAAGTGAGGATTATCTATTGCCATTACTCTCATCACTTCTTACCTCATAAAAATATATTTTCAAGAAAAAAAATGTGCATTTTAGTTTTTTTTTTTTCTCATTTTATTTAAAAATAAAATAAAAAATAATAATGTTAAAGTTAGGAAGAAAAATCTATATTTTGGTGATAATGGAAATTGTTAGACATCTAATCCTTCAAGATTATGGTGAATTGTAAATAGTTGTAAATATGATATTGAAAACTTGTTGGGTAAACCAACAAATTGTGTAGAAGGTGAATAAGAACCATTTCTCCTTTGTAATAAATTTGTTCCACTCATTCATGAATAATACATTCTCCTTTGTAATAAATTTGTGCCACTCATTCATGAATAATACATTAGTTTTTGAGTGATCCTCAGTTTGACATGGTATCAAAGTTGAGTGCTCCTTCGCCCAAACCTACTTTTTCCCTATTGAAAGTGCAGCGAGAAAATCTCAGTTTGATCTTGCCTTGGTCAAACTAGAGAAAATTTGAATTTCCATTTCAGTAGAAATATTGGAGGTAGTTAACTAAGGTGACATAGCACTTATCACTCCGTTTTCTCAGTTGATTCGAGTTGGAGAAGCTTGAGTTCAATTTAGTATGATTGATTTCTAATTTGTAGCAATATATTTTAGTTAAGTTGAGTTATTGTTAGTTAAACTAGTTCTAATTGTTCGAGGAACTAGTGGAAGGTCAAGTTGTGTAGTGTGACTTCAGTCACACTCAATGATCATCTAGTTAAATGATCAATCAACCCAAAATAATTGTTGCATGTAGAGAATTTGAGTTACCAAGCTGAGATAGAGATTCTAAGGCAATGTACTATAAGTCATACACTACTCCAGTGTGTACATGATGTGCATGCAGTTGGAGAATGATCTTAGACGAATTCCACAATCCAATTGGGGGAATTTTCTAAATAGTAGGGGCTAATTTCCTCAAGGAACAATGTAAGGAAATAAGAGCTTAGAGGACTCAAAAATTGGCTAAGTGTTGGCCAAGGTCAGTCAGTCACACAGAGAGATAGACTATACACTTGCAGGTTATGCTTAGGCGTGAGAAACCATATCTATTCATCTCTATTCTTTGATTAATGCAATACAAATAGGAAGGGTTTTTGAGCAGTTGCTTTCCCCTAGATAAATTTATGTGCACGTTTGATGTTTCTTCTTTCATGTTTATGATTTGTGTTCTATATTGTGAATTGAATTCCACAAAGTAGTAGTGTACTAGCTTTGAGTCTTGTGATTTAGGAAATTTCATGAGCAGTTTCGAATCTACATCATAATTTCTACATTCCCGTCACATGTTAATTTTATCGAAGTAGGTTGGTAATATCATGTGAGGTAGGCCCACGATGATGGGGTGTACTGTTAAGTCACTTTTTTATGTGAAGGTCATCAGTTCAAAACTCCGTGGGAAAAAAATCTAGCCATGTTAAGTGTTGGTGTGGCCTAGGTCAAGTGCGATCCTTAGGTGATTTTGATGGCCTAGATGCCCCTAAGTTGCAGTTTTTCAAGGCATAGGTCAAACCTGATGTAATATCTGAGAACTTAAACCACTAGACAAAAAAAAAAAATATCATACAAAGAAAAATTAGGTAGGTTGGTAATATTAATTATCGAAATAGGTTGGAAATATCACATGAGGCAAAATTAGGTAGGTTGGTAATATTATCTATATGGAGAATTTGTATTTGAAATAGAAAGTGCATGAAGAGAAAGTTATGTTTGAATAATATTTTGAAAATTTAATTGAAATAAACCAAAAAATAAAAGAAAATAATGAGATTAACTGCTCCATTTTTATCATATTTCAAATTTCCAAAATACAATAAAATCAATTAAATGTAAAAATTAAATTAATGTGTGTATATTTTATAGATCTATCCAAAATTTGAAAAAATCCATAGGAAAAGTTGTTACATGAATAGATATCCAGGACTAATGTGTAATCTATCCAAAAATTTAGTATCACATACAAAGGTGTTGATATAATAATCAAAACATATAAATGATATTTAGTCTATTATATACAATCGCTTTAAAAATCCATAGCAAAAAGTTTAACATATGGTGCATCTAGAATTTAGACCCCTATCAAGGAAAGGTCTATGACAATACTCATGTAATCTGTCATTCTGAGACTCTAAAATCATCCAAATAACATGACTCAGCCTAAGGCCCTCCTTAGAGAGGGAGTATGCCTTGGCATTGACTTCCTTGTAGACATGAGAAACTGTGAACATTTTAAATGAATCTTTTAAACTAGAAATCTCATTGACGAGAGGCACAATCCCAAAATTATGAAATATGAATTCTCCAATGAACCAATTGATAACCAACATTGAGTCTCCAAAAAATTGCAAAGATTGAATATCTTTTTCGAGGGAAAAAGTAAGGAGGGGCTTCAATGCCATTAATTCTTTGAAGTTGTTTGTACCTTCACCTAGTCCCATTTTCATGTGGAAGAAATGAGACTCAATCAAAAATAATATTTCACCTTCCCCACAAAGTTTCGACTCACCCTAGTCTGCCCCATAAAAAAAATCCCACTACCTAGATTTATCTCTATGAGCTTGTGTAATAGTCTTGCTACAATGATATCTTTGAGGCTTTGATAGAAAATCTAATATAGTAATGGATTAAGAAGAAGTGATCTTCGAAAGTGATGATCGATCATTAAAGATGGATTTATTCCTAGAAATCAGGGGATAATCTTAGTATAGTAATTCTATTATTTATCTCCTTCTTAAGGCCTTCCCATTGAAGTCTTTATATACTTCTCCCAAATCAGTTTTTTAGTTGGGAAACAGTTGGGAATAGTTGGGCCACAGGAACTAGGAGGTAATCAACAGGTAAAACCTGTGATATCCGCCCATAATTAAGGAAATTTAATTTTTTTAAGTGTTTTAACACATATATGCGGGTTGGGTATAGACTAACCCACGTGTACATGCTTTTATCACAAGGCAAAGTAGCGTATAGGAAATAAAATACTAATTTTAAAATAATTAGACCAAGTCTGGAAGGAGAGGTTGCCCTAGGCCATAAACCAAGCATCACAAATACCAAGGGTGATATTTGGAGCTATAACAAATGCCCCCTAATATATGAGGTCAGAAGGGGTACATGATGGCCGAAATGTATTAACTATATGGAAAGGAAACCTATCAAAAACTGAGAAGGACTTCACCAGATTTCAGCCTGCCAAGCCATCAAAAAGAAGAATAGAAAGAAACAGTTGTCTGAGGTGAGCATACCCATGCTTAGAGAAAGTAAAGCATGTCCGCATATCAAGTACAAGCGGATCCACTATGTATATAAGTATAAAGAGCTGAAAGTACATAATGGATCATCTGATCGTGATCGAACAAGTACATGTCTGAATATCACATATAAGAAGATGATCAATGAAGCTGGAAGATGAAGTTGATCACAGATGTCAAAATTGATCCCAATAGTACCAAATGAACATGATGGAATGAGATGATACTACATCGCAACTTGGATGCCAGCATATATGATGTCGTTGTGAAGGACTGCAACATATAATGTGAAATAGTGTCAACTAGCAACAATAGGAGCAACTGACAAGTGAACCAAAGAATGTTGATGCAACCCAAGGTCTTCACCGACCACCTTGGTACATTTCTACACAATGGGAATAAATGATCTGAAGTTGACCATGTGAGAAATTGTTTGATTACCGATCATTTATGTATACTGTTAACAAACGCGAGAGTACTCACCGATAATGATAATGAGAGTTAAGGTACCGAGTACAATGAATAAATGAGTTGAGGTCAAACATTTGGAAGAATCTATCAATCAGGGGACAATGATGGTTTCCCACAGTCGATAGCAAAGGATCTCCCACTAATGACTACAAGCCCCAAGGTACTGCCAAATGGACTCTCGATCTTTGCCCCAGAGCAATGAGTCGTAGTCGATAGGAAAAGATCCACTAGAAGGAAGGCATTAAGGCATCCTTCATCAATCTAGCGCGAGTGTAACCCGTAGGCCAATAATGTGGAAGGAATCAGACAAAAAGGGTGTAGTAACTCGATCAAAGAACATTTCCGGCATACACAATGTGTAGCTAGCGCACGATAGAAACCCTTTGAACCAACCAATAATAAACGCAGACACAGAGGTGAGGAATCCACCAATAGGGTCAAATGGAAACCAAGGCACTACACGAATCCCAACATGTGATAATGAAAGCTGATGTCGAACACAAGGGAAATCACTCAGTCAAAGTCCCATGATACTAATTGATGCTGACCACAAGGTGACATATCAATAATGAAAATAGGGCCAGGGTGCGGCTCTAGGCTGGCCCTTAGAGCAATATGTCGTCGTCGATAAGGACAAGACCTGCCAACAAGAAGTTAATGGAGACCTTCTCAAACCGGCACGAGCGAAGGACCAATATAACTAATGTGATGACAAACAAGACACTGACAACCATGGATGGCCGACTAAAAAATAGGTCAAGAGACACCACAAAGAGGCCAACTCATGCTTACTTCCCTTGAACAAAAGCACGACTCAATGATGGCTATGTGGTAGCATATGATAAACCTCTATAAGTTCATCATGCAGGAGGCATGAATGAACTCTCCATATGATTGGAAGAGATAACCAATCGGAGGAGAACTGACTAAGTAAAAAGGTTAAGGCCTACCTAAGTCAAACTAAATCCACCCAAAATGGAGGAGAGACTTTTTTTCGAGTGCTTTGTTCAAGGGGAACACAATTGACTCTAGCTGTGGACAATATATGGAAATGTTGTCTCGTTCCCATTCTTTTTAGAATATATCATTTTTTTTTGTCTTTTACGTTGGAAAAAGAATAAAAGAATGCTATAGTACAGTGGAAAGAACGAGTTTTAGTGAAACAGATGATCTAATTCCTGGGATGGGAACATTCCTATGCTCAATGCAAGGAGGCAAAGCTAGTCAAGGACACTCAAAGGGATGTTCCTTCCACGGGTCTGAGGGTGTGTCAAGTTGTAGAAGCTAAGGGATTGCAAGTTTGATTTTGCAGAAGACATGGTCAAAAAGTGGCTTAAACACGAGTCCAAGTGAAGCTGGCTCAAGGCCAATAGGTGCAAATGGTCAAAATGCAATGCAGTAGTACAACTCAACACAAAGGAGCCTCTAGGGTATAAGGCCAGAAAGAAGCGAAGAAGAAATGAGGAATGAGTCTTCAATGCACAAGTCATGGCGGGACTAAAGAGGACTCCCGAAACTACTCAATAAAACAACATGGGCAACCAATGTCAGTGAGGTGCTAACTATGATGCCCATGTAAAGGATGGCTCTGCCATCATGTCATGATTTAAAAATCGGCGAGTGAACATGGTTTACTAACCATAACACGATGGGATCAACCCTATGGCAGGTGTATCGACAAATGGAGGCTAGTATGCAAAATGCAACGGAAAAAATGGTTTCCCTAACCTATATGCCAGTGAGTAAACGATACCTGCCATGATGGGTCAACAACCTTGGAACCGATGTGAGATTTCCGAAGAAGCATCCAAAATGTCCTGAAAAAGCAACCTATTCCCGACAATCCAAGCTCACAAGTTAAAAGATTCACGAGATGAAAAAAATCAAGCTTTGAAACAAAATTGACATTTCCAAAGTTATAAAATGACCTTTTGACTCACCATTTGTACCATTTGTGTTGAGAGCAAAAGTTGTGGAGAAAAAGAGAGCAAACTTGCCCCCCTAAAGAATTGGACCATTCAAATTGGATCAAAATCATCAAGTAACCCCCAATTCAAGCTTACATTACTTTATGATTGTTTTTAGAAATTTTTATTAAGGTTTGACCGCAGAATTTATGTTAAAAATTTCAATGTGGTGTATACGTGGGTTGGATATAGACTAACTCGCACGTACACACTTTTATCACAAGGAAAAGTAGCATACAGGAAATATAACATTGTTTTTAAAATATTTAGACCAAGTCTGGAAGGAGGGGTTGCCCTAGGCCATAAACCAAGCATCACAAATACGAAGGGTGATATTTGGAGCTATAACAATAAATTATCCCAAGTTGGGAATTTGTTCTCGAAGTCATACCATATGAATAATCTAGATGTTGTTGGGCATTTTAGTTTCCAAAGTGGCTTCCACCATCCAACCTGTGCCTCAGGAAGTCTATCTACAATAATATGAGAGTATCCTAGTTTTGGAGAATAGAAACCATTTGGATAAAATGACCAAAGTAATTCTACTTCATCCAACCTCATATGACTTTCCCTTAACACCTTTATATAACCATTCCATGCTAATTACATATCCTAAGGAAGGGTCAATTGTCTTCACGATAACCATCCTAGGGTCCATAAATTATTTCAAGTTGGGTCTATTACTTGATTCAATGTGATCATACCTCTTTTTTGTAGATAGGTTGTCAGATCCATGGGCAATTTGTGATCATTATTGCTTCCAAACCATGGGTTTAAACCAATTCTTATGTGGGATCCATCTTCAATTTTCCATGCTAGACAAAAAGTTATCAATGGAAAGGAAGAAATGAAAATTTTCCATATGATTAATGCATTCATACTCTCCTTATTTGGAATTTGAAACCATTCCTCTATGGACAGTGGATAAATATATTTCTTATGGACTGTCTTTGTCCATAAAGTCTGAGTGGTGATCAATCTCTAGCTAACTTTTGCAGCCAGTCCTTTTGAAAAGAGTGGAATTTTTTTTAGTCCCCATCCTCCCCAAGCCTTCGGAAGAGAAATTTGGTCCCATTTAACCCAAGGAAGAACAAAACGATCAAATGACCCTAACCAAAGAAAATTTAGATAGATTTTCCTCATACTTTTCATAATGCCCTTTGGAATCCAGGAAAGAAACATCCAGTAAATTGGAATGGCTTCAAGGACAAACTTAATTAAAGCAAATCTTCCTACTCTAGACAACCATCTTAGGCTCCATATTTTTAACATCTTTTCCATTTTGGCAATTAGTCAATTCCAGTCTATTGTATTATAGGAATTAGGCTTTAAAATAAATGACAGGCATTTTAACCTTCTTCCACAATGGACAAAGTAAGTGGAAATTATTCATACAAAATAAGGTGCTCGTCATTTCTCAGACTGGAAGATGACAAAATAGACATTGAAATTTATGATCATACCTATAACTACTCCAAAAATGATGAGAACCTCCATTAAAACCACTGCATCTATTTCTGACCGGTCATAGAAAATAAGAATGTCATCAATGAACAACAAATGTGTGATACTTAGACCAGTAGTAAAAGATAGACTATGTAATTCCCCACTTTGTTTAGCCTCCCCAAAGATCCAACTAAGGCCTTATGCAACCAAAAAGAAGAGGAGGGGAGATAATGGGCACCTTTGATGTAGTCCTCTTTGTGCATGAAAATAAGAGGCAAGGCCATTTATGAGAACAACAAATGAGACAATATATATGAAACTCATGAACCAATTTACAAAATCCAATCCAAAACCTAGATGCCTAAGAAGATTTTATATATAGCCAACTAAATTGGTCGCATGCTTTGGATAGGTCAATTTTCATAATTGCATTGTTTAAATTCCTCTATTTTATATAGTGAATACCTTCCTAAGCCACCCCTATAGTCTCATGAATATGTATCCCTTCAAAAAGACCACATTTTTCTTTTGAGGTTGTTTTAGATAAGGTTGGCTTTAGATGACAAGCAATTACTTTAGCAATAACCTTATAAATACAATTTCATAATTATATGGGCCAAAAATCATCAAATGTAGAATGTTAGTCCACCTTCATAATCAAGGAAATGAATGTGGTATTGAAAGAGGCATGGACACGGCCAATATACCTTAATTGTTCCACTACCCATACAAGATCTTCCCCCATAATTTAAAAAATGGTCCAGGAAAAATTCAACGGACCATCCGTATGGACCTGGGCTTTTGTTCTTTTTAAAACTTGATAGAATTTCCTTCAACTCTTCCACATTTACTACCTACATCAAGTGTGCATTGTCCTTCTCATTATTGAAGCTAGGGAAGTAAATATCCAAATGAGCCAGCTCTGCAATTATAACTCCTGGAGTGGCCTTAAAAAGATTCCCAAAGTGGATTTTCCCCATATTAGCCAACTCTTTGAATGAAGATGCATTATTTCCTTCTTGGTCCTATAAATTCCAAATAGTGTTGCTTAATTTCCTTCCTTTGGTGAACTTTTGGAAACAAATAATGTTCTCATCTATGAATGCTAAACATATTGCTCGGTTCTTGAGTCTCCATGTAGCCTCTTTTTCCTCTAAAATATTTCTTTTCCTAGCTTCAAAACTAACAAGTCTTTCTTTGTATTCTTTTGAAGAGAACCCCTCTAAGTCTTCCTCATAGATTTAATTGATTTCTTGTTCCATTGCTTGAAGGTCATGTGAATCTCTTTTTCATTTGAGAACAAACCAATCAATGGTAGCCAATTCTTCTTATTTAAGGTTCTCAACAAACTGGAAAGTTGTGGACACATTAGAGGAAAAAATGAACTGACGCCATTTGGCATAAACCAAAACTCAAAACTCTTCATTCTTTATCCAATTTTCATTTAATTTAAATGGACAAGGTGGATTTCTTGCATGGTATTTTATTTCCAGAAATATTGGTGAATGATCAAATCCACCACCCACCCCAATCCATTGAAAAAATAATGGCAGATCTTCCACCATATTCTCAACTATCAAAAAGTGGTCAAGTCTTTTAATGATCCTATCCTCGCTCGTCCTATTGTTCCTCCAAGTAGGTTTTAATTTTACCAGTTCTAAATCAACTAAGTTAAGCTACATCAAAAATGTTTGAAAAAAATCAATAGAGTTGTCTTCCTAAACTCTCGGTCCCTAAGTCTCTGCTACTCCCAACGAAAAGTTTAAGTCCCCTCAAATTATCAAATCATCAAATGAGGAAAATGATTTCCAAGATAGGGATTCCTAAAAAAATGTATTATCCATATATGGCCCATAAACATTTAGGACTAGAAATTTTGTTTATCTCCACTGATAAAAATTTCATACCTAGAACCAAGTCCAACCCCCAAGTGCTTATAGATTTAATAAACCAAGGGTTCCATCCAAACGCTAGACCCCCATATCTACCCCAAGTATCCGAGCAATGAAACTCCCATCTAGCTAACAATGACCCAAGCACCCTTGCTACCACATCCCCCTCTCCTAGAGTTTCTTGGAGAAGTATTAGAGGGTGTTTTAGCTCAACTAACCTATGCAAGCCAATTTTTTGGATGGTCTGGCTAGGCCTCTATAAATAAAGGATTGAATAATCATGAGCTAACCCATTCACAGGCTTTCACTACTCTAAGCACCCCAATAATTGAGAGTTGTTTCTTGGAAACCAAATCTAGTCGAACCTTGTCTTAGGCTTTAGCCAATTTAGAGTTTTGTCCCTAACCTTTACTAGCATTCACACTCTTAGGATTACGACCAAGCCCCCCTGGTTTTCAAATGAAGAATTCTGGACACAAGTAAGATCAAAATAAAGGCAACAAGAACTCCAGGCAATGTTTATATCTTGTAAGGTAGCCAAGAACAATGTTACTTAAGAAAATATGAAGAAAGCTAGCTTTGGCACAAAAGATTGGGACACCTTAGCTTTTCTCAATTATGCAATCAAGCAGAATGGGAGCAGTAGGTGACTTACCCAACATCTCTCCACCAAAAAATAGCATTTGTAAATCATGCCAATGTGGTAAGAAAAGAACAGTTTAGTTTAATGCTAAAGAAGGTAGTTCAAGTAAGCCACATGAACTTATTCATACTGATTTTTGTGTAGTCCTATGAGAAATAAGTCTCCTTGGGGTGAAAAATACTTCATATTATTCATTGACGATTTTACAAATAAGTGTTGGATTGACTTTCTTAAACATAAAGATGAAGCATTTGATAAATTTAAAGTATTTAAGGCTCTCGTAGAAAATGAGTTAGATTTGAAAATCAAATGTCTTAGATCTGATAAAGGAGGGGAATTTATATCAAATGAGTTTTTCAATTTCTATGAACAACATGGCATCAAAAGAAAGTGTTCTATAGCTAAGACTCCTCAACATAATGGAGTGGTAGAAAGAATGAACAGAACAATCCAATAAATGGGACGTGCCATGTTTCATGAATCACGAACTCCACATACCTTTGGGGGGAAGCAACACATACAACGGTGAATATACTTAAGAAAGCTCAAGTTCGAGTAAACAGTGATAAAAATCCTTATGAACTATGGTTTGGTAAGCCTCCAACTGTCAAACATTTCAGAGCAAATGTTACATAGAGAAAAATGATGATAAGTTTGGAAAGTTTGAATCTAGAGTTGGTGAAGGAACCTTGGATACTCTTCTAGAAGCAAGGGATATAAATGATATAATAAAAGGATTCAAACGATTGTTGAATGGATTGATGTTGCGATTGGATTGATGTTGTGATTGATGAAGCATCCATAGGTACCAAAAGGGCGCTCCAATGCCCTGACTTTTTTTACCAGCTCCTACCAAAAGGGTGGACCATTTTTCATAATATTTCATACTAGATCCATTTTCACCATTAAGCCTAAACCAAGCAAGAATTCTAAAACCAATCACTGAACCAACTGAATCATCGAATCAATCAGTGAATCTTAATCAACCAATGCAACTAGATCAAATAGATCAAATCAATGAACAACCATTCATAAGTATACCCTACCATGTACTGTTCATCACAGAAACCAAATGTTGTTATTGCAAATCCTGATCAAATATATGTCAGAATGTATACACTATTGTTCAGAATCATACCCACGTATGTACGTGCTCTCCCTTAAGAAGGCCTACATATAGATCTCAAATTATTGATACCTAAATCTGAATCACTATAGCACTAAATCAATCATTGGATCTTATACTGAATCCATCACAGATCACTGAATACACTAGCATCATCCATAATCAATATTCGATTCCATGACCAAATCAATCGAACCAGTACTGTCAAACATAGATTATTATGGGAGAGACATCATTGACAAACAACATCAAACATAACAAAACTGATCAAATTCCATCAACAACCCATACTACACAACCCTAGCATGTATACACGACTTTTACAAAGCACATTCACATATGTACGCTCTTACCATTCTTAACACCTGCATACAAATTCTGAATTTTTGCAAAATATATGTGTGACTACTTAGAAGCAGATACATGTATGTACATGACTTCACAGAGGAAAACCAACGTGTAGATCTAAAATCATTGAATCATACCTTCGTCGCAACCACAACATCTATCAAACCAAAATCTCAACATACACACCATTACAGTCACACATCATTATACCATTATCATAGATCTATCAAATCATAAATAGATTAACCAATACGTATTCATTTCAGATCTATCGGATTTGATCTATCTCCAAGTTCCCTCGTGCACACCTGTTTCAGATCAAATCATTCATAAACAATTCAAAATTTGCACACCCAACACCTTGATATCTATCTCTTTAGATAGTATTTTCCTTAGCCAATACCTTAGGTAAATACGTTGGTTAAGTTGTAAGTATTCTTTGATAGGATCAAATATTCATTGTTGCTTCCAAATACTATGGGCCAATACCATGGTAAAGGCCCCTGGTATTCATAATACCATGGTGTGGATTATGTATGCGACTTCTCTTCACCATACCTGTGTATGTACGTGATGTTACTTCACAGGACTCACATATACTTTCTTACACTTTATCTGTGCCATCCATTTGTCTCTAAATTGATATTCCTTTGTTCATATCTACATAACCATCATGTTGACATCTTTATCAAGTAGTTGTCATCAATGAGAACACATTAGATAATGCCAACGCATTGATGATTGCAAAACAAAGTGCTTACATCTAAATAACTGTTATAAAAAAACAAGAAATTTTTTAACTTTAGTTGCAAGGGTTCAATCAATATTCACTACATACTACATCATTGGTTTTAAAAAGTTGATTGGTCTCGTTTCATCACAAAAAAAATATTCCTATATGTAAATAGACGTGGAATATGTTTCCTTAATATTAATTGGTAAATTATTTCTCAGATCATATGAATAGTAAATATGATACAACTTTACTGCACTAGAATTAATGCATTGATCTTTGCAGTGTTAATGCTTTTTGCTGCTTGATTTCATTACCACAAAGCTGCCCCAAAATTGGTTTGGTTCCCCATAGCACATGAATGGTTCATCATTAACATGATTAAATAAGTTATTAAATTAAAATAATTTGCCTACACTCAAAAGACATTAAAACAAAAATATACAAAAGATTTATGATGGATTAAACTATATTAAAAATGATGTATGATGTGAAAAGGCATAGTTCATACGCTTAATATTGGAAATCTCCCCATACCAATCGTTTCTCACCAAATGTTGAATACAATTCTCAGGTCTGTATGACCGTAACGTTGCAAAATAAGAGTAATGCCCATAAACCAATCAAACTGCACATAAATGAAGGAATTGAAAGAAATAAATTAATTTGATTTTATAAAGTTAATGTTATGTATGGTTATTTGATTTTTAAGTTAAATCAGGAGATAAAAGAGCGGGTTACAGCTTGGAATAATAATGATAATGATGATAAAAAATAAATGTAAGGATAATGATGATATAAAAAAATAAAATAATTATATTATTTTTTTTTTTAATATATTTGTGTAATATGTGTGACCTGTTAAATTTTTTGACAGTGATTTTATTTATAATTTCAGTGATTTTATTTATTATTAAAAAATTATAGAGTAAAATTTTGGACAGATCACATAAAGTATAATTTTTAATAATATAACTCACTTATAATTACATTACACAATATTATTCGGGAAATCTCTTCAATCACTCATAATTACATCACATCAGACCATAAAAATTATAATATCGCACAGATTCCACCTTATCAATTAAAAATTGCTACGAAATTTCGAAAAAGTACACAAAGATAACGTCGCTCCCGATCAAGATAGAAGATAAGAAAATGGTACTGAATAAATGTCATCAATGTCGTCTTTATTATTCAGTGCCATTTGTGTTTATTTGTTGCATTGGATGCTCATCTACCTCAAGAATTTTACAACAATTCTAAAATCTTTGTATACATCTTCGAAAGGCAAGGGGGTGTTTTTCGTTTTACTGGAAAAACCATGGCTGACCCGGGTTTCGTCTCTGGATTTATTGGAGTGGGTATCGACAGGCTAACACAGCAGATCTGTGATTACATTAGCGTTGCAGTGCGGTGCAAAAAAGAATTGGCGTGTCTGAAAGATCTGGTAATAAAAATTGAGCCTATCATCATGCAAATTCAGCAACACCGCCAAGAATTCAATATGAAGAAAGGTATAAAAGAGAAAAATATGAAGGCTTCAGCGATTAACGAATGGCTTAGAGAGTTAGAGGCGCTTCTATGACAAGCATCAAAGATGGTGCAACAGTGCAGAATATCAACATGGGACCCTATTTCTCGGTACCAAACCAGCATGAAAATCACTCGTCTGATTTCAGGTATCAATGAACATCTAAAGTTGTCTCCTTTCGTTCTGATGGCTCAAACTTAGGAGCTACTAGCTGATGCACTTGAGCGGATCAATGCCCACATGGATTTAGGTTCGTCCACTTTTAATGCAAGCACTTCCCATGCCTCTTTTTCTCCATCCACTTCTGCAACTGTGAAGTTAATCGACGAACCCTTGATAGTGGGACAAGACAAAGCTTTAGAAAGGCTCCACAGGTTGGTTATAGATGATGCAGAGGCTAGTAAAATAGGCGTGCTTGGGAAGGGCGGATCAAGAAAAACTCTTCTTCTCAAGACACTTTTCAACAGCCAAGAGGTGCGCAATCACTTTAGTGATGGTTTATTATTTTGGCTCACTATTTCCCAAACTCCATCTATTTCAAGCCTTAGGAACGAACTCCGTAGAAAAGTAGCCATACAAAAGAATGTAAATTTGGTTGAGAATATAGATGAAGAAGGTGCCAAAATATGGTTGAACCAGGCTTTGCAGCAGAGTAGAAGGTTTGCTTGTTCCTAGATGATGTATGGGATCAAGATTGTAAGATTTTTGAGATACACAGATCTAGATCTGCAAAATAATAAACAAGCTTGCAAGAGAAGGAAGGAAGCGAGCAAGAATTGAGAAAAGAATGAAAAGTTTGATTCTAGAATATTAGTTTTAGAATAAATACATAAAAGCAACTAAGTTAAGCTTAGTTGTACATGCAATAACTAAAGCTAACTAAAGCTAAGTGTGCTTTATCTTATGTTAATGTGTACATGTGCCACATGCAAGCAATAAGTTAACTGGAGCTAATCTAGGTGCATGTACACCAACACAGCTAGTCTAAGTGCATGTACACCAACACCCCCCCTTAAGCATAACTTAGGTGAGTGTGATGCAAAATGAATGAGTCCCGGAAACACGGCCATGTTAGGTACCCATATACAATGCATAAAAAAGTAGGAAAGAGGGAAAACCCAGTGGGAAGAAAACCCCCCCTCAAAATATAATACAAAAGTAGAGAAAAGACAACTGCTAGGTAGTCGTGTCCTTCACCCCGAGACGATCTCGCAGGAATCGAAATGTCTGCTCAGTGAAAGTCTTGGTGAAGATGTCAGCAATTTGCTCGGAACTAGGATAGTACTGAAGATCGACGATCCCATCATGAATGAGTTCTCTAATGAAGTGCATGTGGATCTCGATGTGTTTGGTACGCTGCCGCTGCAATGGATCTCTGCAAAGCTTTAGAATACTTTGATTATCACACCAGATGACAGTTGGATGATGGACACTAATCCCAAGCTCAGATAGGAAATTTTGTAGCAAAATTGTCTGAATAGTGGCATTGACTGCTCCTCTATACTCGGCCTCTGCTGATGATAAAGCAATGGCAACCTGCTTCTTACTTGATCAACAAATTGGGCCGGATCCCAAACTAAGTACATAACCGGAAGTAGACTTGCGATCAATGGTGTCGCCAGCCCAGTCTGAATCTGTGAACCCGATGAGATTCAAAGAACAATTGGTTGCATAATGAATCCCATAGGTGATTGTCCCCTGGACATATCGAAGGATGCGCTTTGCAACGTTCCAGTGTAACTCATGTGGTTCCTGCATGTATCTGGAAACTGCTCCAACAACGTAGGAGAGATCAAGACGGGAGTGAGTGAGATAAAGAAGACTTCCCACAAGCTGGCGATACAATGTGCAATCACCAATGGTGTGTCTTTGCCATTCTCAAGCTTTATCCCTGATAAGAAAGGTGTGGTTGCTGGCTTGCAGTCACTCATGTGAAATCGTGCCAAAAGATCTCTAGCATATTTTGGTTGAGAAATGGTAATGCCAGAATCATGCTGATGGATCTCTAGTCCAAGGAAGAAATTTAGCAAGCTCATGTCGGTCATAGAAAACCGCTTATGCAATGCAGTTTTGATGTTAGTAATGATAGAAGTTGAACTACCTGTTATCAAAAGATCATCTAAGTAGAGTACTATGATCAACAAGGAGTCAATTTTCTTCAGAAAATAAACATTGGAATCAGATTTGCAGCGTAAAAAATTTTGAGATAACAAATAAGAATCCATCTTCGCATACCATGCTCTAGGTGCCTGCTTGAGGCCATAGAGAGACTTCTTTAGTTTTCATACCAGAGATGAATTCTGCATGTATCCCGGTGCCTGCTCCATGTAGATTTCCTCCTCGAGATCACCATGAAGAAAGGCATTCTTCACATCCATATGATGCACCTCCCATCCTCTTGCTGCTGCAATGGAGAGAGCTAGCCGAATGGAATCCATTTTTGCCACTGGAGCAAAAGTCTCATCATAGTCAACACCATGTACTTGCTGAAAACCTTTTGCTACCAATCGTGCTTTATATCGACTATCTTGGCCATTTGATGCTTTCTTGGTCTGGTAAACCCACTTGCATCTCACAGGTTTGCGATTTGAAGGTAGTGGAACCAAATCCCAAGTCTGGTTCTCAATGAGAGAGTTATATTCCTCATCCATGGCGGCTTCCCATTCAGGATGCCCATTTGCTTCTGCGTAAGTTTGTGGATCAGATCCATGCATCATATAAGCATGCATGGGAATGGGTGGCTCCATAGCTAAGAGTGCTTGCGGATCTTCCTCAAACAGAGGGATAGAGGCAGGATCATCAAGGATATCACTCATGCTGCACCATTTTTGTGTTGAAGGTGGTCGAGAATCTTCCGAACTACGTGCAGAATTATGATCTCGATGTTCAACAACTGGTGGTCTAACAGGGGTCACAGGAAGAGACTCATCGTCATCGGAATGCTGGTCTGAAGTTTCATCTTCATACTCATCAATGAGTGGTGATGGAAACTTGGTAACAAGTTCATCTACTGGTGCATGCGAAATATCTTCGTCAAACTTTACACTCCTTTCAATAAAGAGCTCTTCAGTGTGAATATCAAGCAATCTGTACCCTTTGACTTCATCAGAATATCCAACAAACATGCATGCTTTGCTTTGAGGCTCCAAAGCCTTTCTCTTCTCTGGAGGAATGCGGGCCCATACTCGAGATCCAAAAATGCGGAAATGACTAACTTCAGGTTGCATGCCAGTCCAAGCCTCAAAAGGTGTTTTTCTAGTAACAGATTTATGAGGAGATCTGTTCTGGATGTATGAGGCACAATTAAATAGCTTTGACCCACAATTTCGACGGAAGAGATCTTGCATGCAACATGCAATTAGCCATCTATTTCAAAGATCAATTTTTCCTTTCAGCCACGCCATTTTGCTATGGAGTGTAAGGAACTGTATGCTGCAACTGTATTCCTTCTTCATCACAAAGATTCTTGATATCTTTGTTGACATATTCCGTCCCATTATCTGTGCGGAGTATCTTGATGCGTTTTCCAGACTGATTTTTTGCATGCGCTTTGAAAATATTTAGATGTTGAAAAACTTCAGACTTGAGTTTCAAGAAGTAAACCCCAGTGAATCTCGTGTAATCATCTATAAATGACAACACATATCTTGCTTTGCTCATTGAAAGCACCGGAAATGGACCCATGAGATCACTGTGTACAAGTTCCAAAGGTGAAGAGGCTCTCCATGCATGCCCCTTCTCGAATTTTTCTTGTGGATGCTTTCCAAGAGCACATCCATTACAAACACCATATGAAAATTCAATGGCTGGCAATCCTTGGACCATCCCTTGCTTACTAAGCTGTTGCATATATCTGAAATTCAAGTGCCCAAATCTCTCGTGCCAAATCCTACTTTATTCATTTGCATGTGTAAGTAGCAAGATAGAATCTGATTGAGGAACAAAATCAGAAAATGTATACAGATGAGATTGATAATTTACCTTGCCAGATTGAATCTTCAAATTGGTTTGCATGTCATAAATGCTCACGGAATCTAGGGTAAATTCCACTTTCCTTCCGCTGCCTGTGTGTGTCATCTGATACACTGAGAGAAGATTCACAGAAAGCCTTGGAATATGCAAGACATTTTCAAAACTTCCATCTTCGAATTGCACTCTTCCTTGTCCAGTTGCCGCAACTGCAGAATTATCCCCCATGAGAATGGGAGGACCTGAGTATGCATGTAGAGAAGAAAAGGATTACTTTGAAGAAGCCATATGATGTGAAGCTCCTGAATCGATGATCCATTCTTGTGGTGCAGAATGAAGAGCAATCAAAGCATGCCCGTTACCTCTTGGATCTGGTGCTTTTTCTCCAGACTTCTTCTTAGCATTCTCAGGAATGTAGTCTCCAAGATTGTGTCGCTGGAGCGTCTGCGCCATAAGACCTATAGTCTTCTTCATGCATGCAGATTCAGGATGAAAACCACGGTGGCAATAATTGCACATTGATTGCCCTTTCGTTCCTTTCCTTTCCTTTGAGCCAGATGATCCATCAGGGGGTTTGGGATGTCCTCCCTTACTTGGACTAGGATCCTTCTTCCCTTTTCCTTTCTGATGGTCTTTGGAATTTGCCTTTCCTTTTGCATGCACAGTAAGTGCATGCGCTTTGGAATTTTTAAGTGTGCCCATTTTTATGAGCTTATCTTGCTCATGCATCAAAGACTGAATAAAAGAATCCAGTGAGGGCATCTTCCAAGCTGCACCAGTTGTAGATCTGACTGTGTGGAATGTAGAGACGAATATTGCATACTCTGACCAAGTTTTATAAAATGGAAGAATCAACTGATTTTCTTGCTTGGTTTGTCGATCCGCCATCCTTTCAGCTGACCAACAAGGCTTTATACCTTGTGAAAAGTTCTTGATGTTCCAAAGTTCTCGGATCTAATGAGTTTAACTCATTTTCGAGATGTGACCTTGCATTCCATCCTGTTTTCCAAACATGCCTTCCAAAATTTTCCATACTTCATTTGGAGTTGAGCATGATTCAACATGAAATAGCAGTTCCGGAGAAATAGATAAACATAGGATGCCGAAGGCCTCGTCCATGCGATTGAAATATCTTGTTTTCTCCATTGCTGATGTTGGTTCAACTTCCGTTTCCATGGTTATTCGAAATAAGCCTCTACTTCTGAGATGAAGTTGAATCTTTGGCTTCCATTTGAAATAATTATATGGAGTGAGAATTTCCGATTGTGGAAACTCCAATTTAGACTCCATCCTTTGTTGTTGCTTCAATCTTCTGAACCTGCAAATAAAATTGCTTGTGCACTGATTACAAATCCCAATGCTCTGATACCATGTAAGATTTTTGAGATACACAGATCTAGATCTGCAAAACAATAAACAAGCTTGCAAGAGAAGGAAGGAAGCGAGCAAGAATTGAGAAAAGAATGAAAATTTTGATTCTACAATATTAGTTTTAGAATAAATACATAAAAGCAACTAAGTTAAGCTTAGTTGTACATGAAATACCTAAAGCTAACTAAAGCTAAGTGTGCTTTATCTTATGTTAATGTGTACATGTGCCACATGCAAGCAATAAGTTAACTGGAGCTAATCTAGGTGCATGTACACCAACACAGCTAGTCTAAGTGCATGTACACCAACAAAGATGCTGCGGAATTGTTGGAGGGATTGGGCATAGTGCGTGTTGTAAGAGAAAACCAGTGGAAGTCCAAAGTCATAGTAAGTTCGAGGGATCGCTGTGCAGTCTTAAGAATGGGAGTTGCAGATAAGCATAGGATAACAATGGAAGACTTGGTCAAAGATGACAGTTGGACATTGTTCGTCGATCATGCATTTCCATATAATAATAATAGTAGAAATCCGCCATCAAATATAAATGTGGAGAAGGCGAAGTGCGTGTGTCTGAAGTGTGGAGGGCTTCCCCTCGCAATAAAAGTAGTAGATAGGGCAATGACTGGTATAACAAATACACAACAATGGGAATGGGCTGCCCAGAGGCTGCCAAACTCCAACAGCCTCTACGATTGCTTAAGTTTGAGCTATGATGCACTGGGTAAGGGGGCCTTTCAGGTGCAACTGTGCTTTCTATACTTAGCTGCACTTTTCGTAGAAGATGAAATTATTCGTCCCTACGACGTGATTAAGTTGTGGGTAGCAGAAGGGCTGCTCACAAGGAAGATGCTACAAAATCATCATCAGTCTCTCGATGATCCATTCGAGATGGGAAGGTTCTATCTGAACCTTTTAGCAGATCGTTGTTTGGTTGAACCGATCATAAGAGATGTTGAGGGGCGCGTAGAGTTCTTCAGGGTGCATGACACCCTGCGTGATTTGGGAGTCCGAATTGCCAAGGAGGAAGAAAAATTCTACTGTCGTGTCGGTTGGGATTTGACAGTGTTTAATGAAAATGAATGTGAAGGATGGACCCGAATTTTGTTGAATAAAAATAAGTTGAGTTCTCTTCCTATGTCATTCAAAGCTCCAGAGATATATTCACTTTTAATGGATGGAAACAAAGATTTAACATCAACTCCCAAAAGGGTTATTGGGAGTATGATCTCTCTCAAAGTTTTGAATTTGAGTTGGACATCAGTGCACACGTTGCCAGAAAGTGTAGGCAGTTTGAAACAGCTAGGATGCCTCAGGCTAATAGGTACGGCAATCAAGACACTACCTTCCTCTATTACAAATCTTGTAAACCTAGAGATCCTTGATCTCAACCGCTCTAGCATCAAAGAATTACCATCTCAGCTCCATAAGTTGAGATCCCTTAGGTATCTAGACATGGAGCGCTGTAAAGATTTACAGTTTCTTCCTTGTACTATCTCAGGGCTTACCTCTCTGCAGTATTTATCAGTGTATGAATGCACAACTCTTTGGAAGAAGTGTGAACGCCAAAGAATCCAGAAAGTCGCTTCCATTAACAACTTGGCCAGTCTCAAGCATCTCATAAGGTTACATCTATCCAACAATGGAGAAAATGTCACCGAGGGCACATTTGGGAGTATGACGCAAATGGATACTCTCATCATAGCACTCACAAGGATGGAAGGTCTACCGAGTGACTTCAGTAACATGTCAAAGCTGAGGCGACTGTATCTAGAATGTGCTCACTTGGTTAAACTAGACAGAAGTTTTTGTGAATTCCAAAATATGAGCAGTCTTCTATTTGACAACTGCAGTATGTTGGAATAGCTTCCACGTGATTTGCACACACTGAGAAGTCTAAGGCGATTAGAAATACTTTCATGTCCTCAGTTATGTTGGAATTTTCTGCTAAATTCCATAACAGATAGACAAAAAAAATGCTCTGTTTTTTACTCTGTTTCTGCATAGAAAACAGGAAAAATTGTTTTCTGGAAATGGTGTTGCAGCAACAGGATTTGGTGTTGCAGCAACGCTGAACAACACTGTTTTGTTAACACAGAAAAAAAACAGAAAATCGCTTACTGGAAACGGTGTTGCAGCAACACAGTTTGGTGTTGCAGCAACGCTAATCTTGGTGTTGCAGCAACGTGATTTTTTACGTCAAGTCACTTTTTGACTTACGGTGTAACAGAAACGTGTTTTTGACGTCAAGTCACTTTTTGACTTACAATGTAAGACGATTGACGCTTGGTGTAACAGCAACGTAAAACAATTGACGTCAAGTCACTTTTAGACTTACCGTGTAATAGCAACGTGATTTTGACACTTGGTGTAACAGCAACAATAAACAAGCTAAACAGTAAACTTGTATTCATAAACAGTAAACAAGCTGATACAAATTCGTCTTCCTCTTGACAGAGGGATTACAAAAAGGAACACTTCAGTTCCAGAAACCAATTTTCACTATCTCAGAAAATTGCAGGTTCAGCACCGCTGTGCGTTTACAGAAGAGACTCTCTATTCAGTCTTCTAACATTAAAACAGAATTGTTGTTCATTCTCTTAAAAAACAAAACTGCTGTTCATTACATTTATAGGAAAGAAAATATCTGAGTTTAAACAATAAAATAAACAAAATATCCTGTAATGCTTATCTGCGTATTAATTACAGTAAGCGGTGATGCCTTTCTCAAGAAAACAAGTCGACGGTTGCAGGGGAATTTAATTTTGCGCATTTAATGCTCATCAATGTGCAAAATATTAGAAGACTTTGCGGCATCGAACAATCTGAAATATCTTCGGAAATTAGATTCAGGATCAGCAGTTATTGTGTTGCAGTTGGAATTAAATTCCAACACTCCCCCTTAATTTCAACTGCTGCATACCCAGGCATTTCCTGAAATGATCAAAACTTTTCTTTGCTAATGGTTTGGTCAAGATGTCAGTTAGCTGATCCTTTGTTCTGCAGTGCTGCAAAACAATCTCACCATTGTTAATCAGTTCACGTATGAAGTGAAATTTGGTATCTATGTGCTTTGTTCTTTTATGAAAAATAGAGATTTTAGACAATGCTATTGCTGAGCTATTGTCACAGTAAATGGTTGTGCCATTTTCTTGTTCATGACACAAGTCTCTGAGAACTCTTCTCAGCCACACTGCTTGGCATGCTGCTGCTGTTTCTGCCACATACTCTGCCTCTGCTGTTGACAAAGACACAACTGGTTGCTTCTTGGAAGCCCATGAGATGGCTCCCGATCCCATATGAAACACATTTCCTGATGTGCTTTTTCTATCATCAACAATTCTAGCCCAATCACTGTCAG
>APFE031605787.1:20210-33063 GCA_000404065.3 Pinus taeda | reverse complement strand
CTCAAAAGAGGAATTTGTTCCTCTACTCATTCTGTGTTCATGAGACATAAGAGAAGCACTCAGTTCATCTACTGTGAACTGTGAGAGATATTTTGTTTCTTCTATTGCTACCACAACAACTTCAAACCTTGAGGGTAAACATCTCAAGATCTTCTCTACGATTCTTCTTTCTTCAAGAATTTCACCATGAGATCTTATCTGGGTTATCAGCCCAATAACCTGAGTGAAGAATGAATCTATTGTATCAGATTCCTTCATGCTGAGTGTTTCAAAGTCTCTCCTCAACATCTGCAACTTTGCAGTCTTCACCTTCTCCATGCCTTGATAGGAAGTTTGAGAATATCCCGTGCCTTTTTGGATTTTTTTGATGCTGCAATCCGTGGAAAAATTCTTTCATGTACTGATTGGAAGAGAAAAAACAGGGCTTTGGCATCCTTCTTCCTGTCACTCTTCAACTGGTCTCTTTCTACTACTGTCAAAACAGCTAATGTTGTTGCATCTATAGGTTCAACATAGCCAGTTTCAACCAGTTCCCATATTCCTTGAGTAGCAAACAATGCTTTCATTGGATTTCAGAGATCTGTGGTTTATCATCTTTATCATCTTTCTCTTTGCCCTGATGATGGATCCCATTTGGGATTCGAAACGTTGGTGTAAAAATCATCTTACTGTGGATCCTTCGATCAAAGATTCAAAAATGCTTTCATTGTTATGGACCAATAACTGTGATTTTTCCCATTAAACTGTGGCAGTTGGGAATTTGTCAAACCTGTTCCAGTATCTGCCATCTTAACTCTATATAGGTAAAG
Organism: Pinus taeda; assembly: GCA_000404065.3. Taxonomy (NCBI): domain Eukaryota; kingdom Viridiplantae; phylum Streptophyta; class Pinopsida; order Pinales; family Pinaceae; genus Pinus; species Pinus taeda. The sequence goes on along the minus strand of APFE031605787.1, from coordinate 32,254 downwards.
AAGAGATACTGACTGTAAAATTAAAAACAAGAAAAAACTTTCACTGCTGGAAAAAATCTGCTCAATAAGCTTCTTACAGCTCCTACAGTGAAAAACAAAATTTGTTTTTGACTCACTGAGTGCCTAGACTAGCTCTGATACCATGTTGGAATTTTCTGCGAAATTCCATAACAGACAGACAAAAAAAATGCTCTGTTTTTTACTCTGTTTCTGCACAGAAAATTGGAAAAATTGTTTTCTGGAAATGGTGTTGCAGCAACAGGATTTGGTGTTGCAGCAACGCTAAACAACACTGTTTTGTTAACACAGAAAAAAAACAGAAAATCGCTTACTGGAAACAGTGTTGCAGCGACGCTGATCTTGGTGTTGCAGCAATGTGATTTTTGACGTCAAGTCAGTTTTTGACTTACGGTGTAACGACAACGTGTTTTTGACGTCAAGTCACTTTTTGACTTACAACGTAAGACAATTGGCGCTTGGTGTAACAACAATGTAAAACAATTGACGTCAAGTCACTTTTAGACTTACCGTGTAATAGCAACGTGATTTTGACGCTTGGTGTAACAGCGACAGTAAACAAGCTAAACAGTAAAATTGTATTCATAAATAGCAAACAAGCTGATACAAATTCGTCTTCCTCTTGACAGAGGGATTACAAAAAGGAACACTTCAGTTCCAGAAACCAATTTTCACTATCTCAGAAAATTGCAGGTTCAGCGCTGCTGTGCGTTTACAGAAGAGACTCTCTCTTCAGTCTTCTAACCTTAAAACATAACTGTTGTTCATTCTCTTAAAAAACAGAATTGTTGTTCATTACATTTATAGGAAAGAAAATATCTAAGTTTAAACAATAAAATAAAAAAAATATCCTGTAACGCTTATCTGCGTATTAATTACAGCAAGCGGTGATGCTTTTCTCAAGAAAACAAGTCGGCGCTTGCAGGGGAATTTAATTCTGCGCATTTAATGCTCATCAATGTGCAAAATATCAGAAGATTTTGCGGCATCGAACAATCTGAAATATCTTCGGAAATCAGATTCCGGATCAACAGTTAGTGTGTTGCAGTTGGAATTAAATTCCAACAAGTTAAGGGAATTTCCTCCAAAATTTGGCGATGAAGGAGCGTTTCCCTTGTTGGAGATATTTTCGCTTGTTGGATTGGATAAATTGGAGGAGCTACCAATACTAAAAGATGGAGCAATGCCTTCGCTTCAAACATTTACCATGATGGAATGCTATTTAGTCAGAGAACTGCCAAAATGTTATTTTCATCTAAGGTCACTTAGAAAAATAAGAATCAATGGCGGTTCAATAATAATGGAAAGTTCACCAGTGGAAGAAGAAAATATGAGAACAGAAGTGGTATTAATGTCTACAGAAGATACTAAAGAGGCTAAAAGGAAATACCTTCAAGCAAGGCAAGAAATTGTAAAAAGTTGGCTTTACAGTGAATTATGGTGTACAGAAATTCAGATTTTTCAAAAGAGTTTAGATACGCCATTTTCATGAATATTATAAATTGTTTATTATTAAAATATATATGAGTTCTTAATTGCACAAGTCTAAGGATTTTTCTTAATAAAAAATATTCATACAACAATAGAAAATTTCATACTAATGAAAATTCCAAAAATATTAATATGTGACACAATCAGAGTGGCATTTGTAATCTTTGGGAAACATTAGTATGTGACACACTCAGCATATCTGCGAAGATGGCGCCAAGCTCTATCTCTGATTCCTGCATTTTCTCATAGGTAACATGGCTGGCATCCGTATTTTAGCCTCTTAATGGTTTCTCATTTTCTAGTCTTTATCTTCATTCAAGGATTTGATTCTTTCTGCGTTTTCTTTTTCTTTTCCTGTATACTCTTGGATGCACGTATCCATCTCTCATTGGTCTAAGATTTGAGTACAATGTGACCAAGGTTTCTCCCTGCTTACTTATGGGTCAACCTGAATTCTTCTCAAGGTCGGTGGAATTTCTTCATCTCGTTGGATTTTTGGTACCACAATTTCTATAAAAAAAAATGTTTTCTTACCTATGCTACGGACAATAGGGTTCAACATTTCCGTTGAAAACCCTCAAGGCTAGATGCATTTGTTGCCTGTACTACGGGAATCTTCCTAGCGTATACTTGTCTATGATACTTTGCATGGCAGTTTATAACCATCCTCTCTTGTACTTTGGCCATATATCTACCGTGATTGACTCTATTTTAGTTTTGGTACTGAGTTTATCTGATCAATTTAATTTTGGTGGAGGAGGAGTGCACGTCCTTGGCTTATGTTAACTTGACAAACATATTTAGAAGACATTCAATTATTATGATGTTGTTAATGGGACTGTGTTGATATCACGATGAGGGACTCCCTTAGTGCTCTGTTTTTATTTGTATAACGAAGATATTATTTCTGCTTTTATATATGGTTCTGTGAAACAAAGTTATTTCTATGGCAATAAACAGTCCTGTGGAAAAAAGTTATTTCTTTACTGATATGTTGCGTCGGTCAAGATTTAATGATTCCAAAATAGTTTACTGTTTATTACCTAATGGATCGCTATTATTCTTCTACTTCCGGTTTCACACATGCACCATTGGTTTCTCCTTTTTCCTGAATTATAAAAGAAAAACCAAGGAAATTATATGTGGAGTATTTTTCATTCTTTTGATCACGTTGAAATGTTGAGGTTAATACCATCCCTTTAGATGTTAACCTACCACATCTATCTACTAGCATAGTTTATAATTCATGTTTTCAAGCCAAATTTATCTCTTTGATTACTGTTGTTTTCGCATCTCCTGTCTATCGATTGCCTTAGTTGGAATATGATTCCTCAACCCCAGGTCGAGCTGTTGTGTTTGCTTTTGCTCCCCGAAGGGGTTTGATCTGGGGAACTATGGAAAAGCCTCAATCCATCTCTCAAGCGATCAATGAACCTGCAACACTCGTGTGTTAGTGTGTCATTCTATTCTTCTAATGCTACGATCAAGATTCAGTAACAAGCTGTTATATTTGTTTGCTAACATCATTAGAGAAATTCAGTTAGAAACATAACCCTCTTTAATAAGAGTAAATAATAAAATGGATATCAATGTTACAACTTACAAATACCTATAATTTTCGTAGGAGTACTCTATTTCTCTTCCATCATTCTGTTCTTAACTAAATCTTCATTATATACAATTCATATATTTCAATTGGTTATAATCCTAAAAGAACTAATATATTCATATATATATATATTATATATAGTATATACCAGTCCTTCTCTTTCATTCCTACTGCAAATTCTCATTATTTATTTCTCCCTGTTACCAGAATACTTGTGATTCCACACTCGCAGTCTATAATAACTCTTGTCTTAGGATCACAATTCATAAACATAGGGATAATGATGATATCTCAAGAGGTGCCACAATATAAAAGCATTCAATTTGTAAATATTGACCTCGATTCCGGGTTTTGAAAAGACCGGTTTTGAAAAGATCGGGAGAGAGTAAGTTCCGAATGCAAAAATTAAGTTCCGAATGCAAAAATTGCAATTCCCAAACTTTAATGCTGGCTATACATAACTCCTTTAGAGTGGTTACTTAACTTAAGGACAGAAGCCCAACCAGCCATGGGCAGAGGAATCTTCACAAATTAACTGATACTGATGCAACAATCGCTGCATTAGAAGAGCAGCGCCAGAATGTGCAACAGTCCATTGAAAATCTTGTACTTCCTCTTCCCAACGAGGTTAGATGATCGTATTTCAGTAGAGCTCCACAACTAACAAGGGGTAGAAGTTGTATAGCTGAAATAATGACTAAACCTCCATCCTCTCCCTCTTCTTGGGTGACAGATAGTTTTCGGCATAACAAAAACACTCCACCAGAAACAGCTGGCTGGAAGAGACCCGGGAGGTTGAGGAAGAATCTTTTTCATAAAAATGAGGGTAAAGAACGCAATGTGTTATCCACAGACAGCACTAAAATGCTTGAACGTAGTGCTTCTTTTGACATAAAAAAATGTTAAGAATATGTTCAAGGTTTCCTACGTTAACCAAGCTCCTTCAGATTATCCCAAACAGGATGTATTGTAAGTAAGAAAGTAGCAGCTATACAGTTGAAATATCGGGGCCTGGCCCCTCTCTCATTAAGCCTTAGTGGTACCACTCCCTAGAAGCAGCACCAGATTGGGGGATGGAGTCTCTAGAAGCCAGGAATACGACAGTTGCTGGAAGGTATAACCTCTATTAACTTCTACCTTTGTTTAGTCTTTCACCTTACAGAAATACAGTCTATGTTGGTGTCCTAGAACATGGGGTCTTTAAGTTACCTGTTACCTTTTAGAGCCACTACTACAAAGACGGAAAAAGCAGACATATTAGGGGATGCGTTGGGATAGACTAGAACCCAGGCTTGCCAAGTAAGACTCCAAACTGTTTGCTTTTTACTACTTTCGAAAAAGAAATCTCTGTTTGATTGGTTAAAACTTAAAAGATTCTTTTGAAGTATAATCCTATTATATACAGTTATAATTTCAGGTCTTAGGTCTTTCTGCATCTTGCTTGATGTACATTACACTGGCTGGGGGATTTCATAAATTATATCATATTCTCTCAGTCTTTCTGAAAGCTTTAGGATGTGTTCACATTGAACGCTCACCATCCTTTGCTAAAGTATTGTGTTTCATTTGTGCCGCTGTGAGACAGCTCCGGAAGAGATCTCACATATATCTAATTTACTTAACATGTAAATGTTCTAGGTTTGGCTTTGTTTTTTTTCCCAAGAAATGGAATGGAATAGTGGACTGAAATTGCTGGACTGCAAATTAGTAATGTCAATGCTACTGTCACTTGCATGGGAATGGTCCGAAATCTCTTATGGAAAATAAGAAACAATCCTAGACTATGGCAAAAAAGAAACAATCCTAAACTACTTACTTTACCTTTCTGGTGGTGTTTTTATGCACTGAAATTGCTGAACTTCAAATTACTAATGTCAATGCTGCTATCACCTGCATGGGAATGGTCTGAGATCTCTTATGGCAAATAAGAAACAATTCTACACTACTTACTTTACCTTTCTGGTGGTGTTTCTTTTCTTCAAGCTCACTCATGACAAGGACTTGCTGCCATGCAGCTTCTCTTATTTATTATTGAAAATGCATTTAACTTCCAACCTGTTACTTAAAAGATTTCATTCCAAAGATCCCTTTAAAAAGCATTAGTAGGTGATACAACAAGCCAGGCACTGTCTTAATTTTTTATTATTCTTTAGGCAGCTCATTATGAGCGATACCATCACAAGAGGATAACAATCCATTACACGGATCCTATATTCTATGCAAGAAGACATTTGGAATTGAATTCATATTTGTTTTTGTGTATATACAAAATTTAGAGAAGGTAAAGGATGCTGAAATCATTTTTTTAACCGAAAATAAAGATGGTTGAGATCATTTTATTTCTCTTCACTTAAGTGAATGATTGAGACATCTTTTCTTCCATCTATGGCTCACATATATGTTGTATTGTATGTGTTTTAGAAGAAAGAAAATTTAAAATACTAAGCAATATCACCATCTCTTAACTTCATTATCCAAGTTCTTGTAAATCATTGTGTAAATCATTGTTCTTCTCTGCAATAGTATAACTATTAATTAAAGGAATGAATACTCAATTGATATTACACTATTTCATTTAGCTTAATATGTTTTTTAGAATTTCGGTTTTGCAGGACCAGCAGGGCCTTTAATCAACAATACTCTTTTACCCAACCAATTACTTTAACGGATTACCTTGTAATTTTTTTATTTAGTTATTTGTTAGAAGTATATACTAATTCACATTACTTGCCTCTCATTAAAATTTTGCTAATGTTTTTATAATTTAATTGTGTAATTTTTTTTAATTTTAATAAATGAGTTTTTAAAGATTATAAATTAAAAAGTGATAATTATACTTTTAAATTACTTATTTAGATGAAATTTATTATTATTATTGAAAAAAAAATCACATATTTAAGAAAATGGTAATTATATAATCCAATCAAATTTTAATTTTTGAAAAAATAATCATTCTACATAAAAAGAGTTAATATTACTCTCGCAAAAGATTAAAAGATATAACACTGAAATAAGTAAGGAGTGATTTAAAAATATATAATATTAAAAGAGGTATTGTTAAACTAATTTAAATGCTAAATGAAAACACTAACTTAAATGCTAAATGAAAGCATTATAGGTTAAGAACTAGAAAAAAAATACATATTTCTTCAGCTTATTTTAACATAAATTATTATGAAGAGAGTTTTTCAAGTTTAATGAAAATCTCTTTTCTATAATGCCTAATTTGCAGCCATCTTCTATGGCTGTGCTGATTTTTATTTTCATTTTTTTTTATAACGACTTTATTTTAGTTTCTTCTTATTCATATGATGGTAGTGAAGATGAAAATCTATCATTGCCTACTCAAACTCTTTTGATTGAGTTCATTGAACATGATCCTACACAAATACCACAACTTTTTAAATGGATCCAACATTTTAAATGGATCCATACACCAAGAGAAGAACATGGTGATCTGGTTGGTGACCCTTCATATTAGCAACGTACATGTTCACATTATAATGAGATTCCTCTCTTTTATCTTAAGTTCAAGATACTTATGTTAATTTTCCCATATTAAACTTCATTCTTATTATCACTAAAATATATATCTTTCTCCATGGCTTTATCATTATTAATTTTAGCCTTAGTAATAAAAATGATAAGGAAAACCAAAATGCACACTTCTTAAAATTATTTCTTTAATAAACATGAAGGGATGAAAATTGCTAACCCTCACAACAAATGTGATGGTAATGGAAATGGGTAAACTTCACTTTTTTAATAAATGCAAAAATGAAAACCAAATTACATGTTTCCCACATATCATAATTTTTAATAAAGATGAGAGTAGAGAGCAAACTGGATACATTTTCCCGCATGTCATCCCTTTTAATGAAAATGAAATGATGAAAGTAGAAACCAAAATATACACTTTCTTACACACTTCATTTTCAAATATATATATATATATATATATATATATATTATAAGATAAAGTAACTCTCACATGAGAGTAATACCAAAATACACATTTTTTTCCAAATAAAAATGATGTGATGGAAGTGAGTAATCCTCACCCTTTTAATAAAACTAAAAGTAGAAATACATAGTTTTTTCCATTACCCATTTTTTTTTTTTTTAAAGTTAAAGTGATGGAAGCTAATAACTATCCCATGAAAGTAAAAATCAAAATACACACTTCTGTCTCAACCTCATTTTTTAATAAAAATAAAAGAAATAATCTTCACATTTTTTTATAAAAATGAATAATATATCAAATAATATGTAAAAACCTAAATACACATGTTTTTCCATACCTCATGTCCTTGTAATAAAGATGAAGTTAGAAATTAAATAATAGACACCTCTCTTTTTTTTAATATAAAAATGAAATGATAAACATTTAAAAGGATGACATTCAAATACACTTTTCCTTTTTTTCATATTTCATATTTTTAATAAAATCAATAATAAAAAAATAAACTCATGACCATTTTAATGAAGTAAATAAAATAAATGTGATATATATATATATATTATATAATACTTATATAGTATATATTATATATAATTATTTATTTATTTATTTATTTTAAATTAATAAATGTGAGGTTCATTCTTAAGTAGAGTTATGTAGTGACTCTTTTTTAATTTCTGCAAATGATAGGAAAAATATAAGAGTAATCTATATATACGAAATAGCCTTTTTCATCAAAATTCACTAAAATCCAATAATACAATTTCAAGATTTTTTTTGTTTGAAGTATATTTTTAAATGCATCAAAGTCATGAAAGAAAACCACTTAATTACTCAAATTATACAAATTAAAAAACTTAAAATCAAATTTTAAAAAATCTCTTTTCGATTTAGATTTTGATTAAAATTGAGAGAAAAAAATATCGTAAAAAAATCATACATTTTATTATTTTTTAAAATTTATAACAGTGAACGTGTTAATTTCTATTATATTAAAAAAGAAAAGACATGATCCCGAGGGGTAACATCAATATAAAAATTATTTAATAACCTATTATAATAACTTGTACTAATTTTATACATAATCGAGGGGGTCACATCAATTAAATCTTTATTTTAAACTTATCTTTATTTTATATAAAAAGAAATGTTTTAATTTCTTTGTATATAATTAAATTAATTTATATTAGTTTTTTAATATTTTTATAATTTGGAAAAAAATTATCATATATAAAATAAAAGCACATAAACTTAACGGATGCACAATTCCAATAAGCCATTATTTTCCTCCTGATTCAATTAAAAAGCCATTATTTTCCTTCCTGATTTTAAATGAAAAATATTATTAGTAATATATTAAATGGAAAATATTATTAGTTAACCCAATTTTCATATCTATCACAATTCAAAAGCCATTATTTTCCTTCCTGATTTTAAATGAAAAATATTATTAGTAATATATTAAATGGAAAATATTATTAGTTAAGTCAATTTTCATATCTATCTCATCAAAGTAGGTTTGGAATTTCTGGTTAAGCCAATGTTAATCTTATTCAAATAGGTTGGTAATATCATTAATGCGTATGTTGATTTTATCAAATAAGTTTGGTAATATCATTTATGTGGAGAGGGGTTGTATTTGATATGGAAAGTGTTAGAAGATCAATATTATTGTATTTGAGATGGAAAGTACTAGAAGATTAACATTATTGTATTTGAGATGGAAAGTGTTAGAAACTCAAATTTTGATGGTGAGTCTTGCAATATTTTAGCAATTATATATATATATATATATACAGTAAGTTTGGTAGGACTACATTTTCATCATTTCTAATTTCTCACTCCGATCAGGGGATAGCATAAGGTTTGAACCTAAGACTTAAGACTTCCAGTTCGGTGAGACTTCATTTCTATGGCTATTGCTAATTGAGCTATCCCAAGTGGACATAAATTTGATGAATATGAGTGAAATCAATTATTTCACTTTTTTTATGCTCCTCAAATTTTCAAAATATTACAAAATCTACAAATTGTAAGTTAATTTTGCATTACCTCAAATTTTCAAAATACATCATCCCAAACATCATAGTTCAAACTATTACCGGTCTCAATTTGTCTAAATGGAAACCATATTGTAATTTAAAAGAAAGTTTGGAAAAATAAAACATCTACAGCTAAAGACTACAAGAACTAACTGAGATTGAGCTACATAGATAGTCAAAATAACTACATGGAGACTTAATATGAAGTCAAGAGTCAAAAGAAGTCATTGGAGCAAGGTCTTGTGCACTTGTACTGGCTAGAGGAGAGGGCTTAAGTTCACATTGGAGATGGAATTCAAGTTGAGCCAAGAGAGCATCCAAGCTAGCCAAACATGAGCACTTATATTGCTTCACCTACTTGATCTCGTTAAGGGAAGAAATGAGGTCATTGCTATCTTCATTATTCTCTTTCACAACTCTACCGAAAAGAGTTTTAATTTTCCAATGGAGGGTGATGGAATTTAGGTGCTTGTTCCATCTTCCCCTGGTGTGGCTAGTGTCAGGAACCCAATTGACCACCTCCTCTATAATTTCATAATCAGAGTATGCCTGGTGGTTGTTGGTGGTGAGAATTTTGAGTTAACGGATTTCTTCACGAATGTCTGGAGGTGTCGCAGAGTGGAAAATAGCAGTGGTGTCCTAGACTTGGCCCTGGGCATGCGACCAACCTTGTGGCCCTCTACCACCAACTCCCCTGTGGCTACACATATGTTGTTAGGGCATTCCAGACCAATAGGAAAGAATCCAAACAAGATCATTGAACCATAACAAACCCAAACTAAGGGAATCAAGACTAAACATGTCGAGATAGAAGATAGGACAAAAGATACAGGGAATTTGGGACAAGCCTACCAAACACACATCAAAAGACCAATACACCACAAACATAGAAGGCCAACTCTTGGCAGAAAAACCGACTTTCTAGGAAACCCCAAGGCATAGGACATAGAGAACCCCTGTGAAAGTTAAGATGAAATCACCAAACTTGAACCAAACAAGATCACAAAAATAAGAACCGGTAATGGGGGTTGACAGAAAAGCTTGTACCTTGAAAACAATATCCCATTATGCCGGAGTCGATAAGGTTTCATACAATGAGTGCAAGGTGGTGACATTGACATCCTCCCCCTTTAGCTCAAGTGAAATCTGTAGAGTTGCAAGGTATGAAGGCTTTATAATCTCAATTTCTAGCTTTAGTCCATAAACCAACATCCCAAGCCAAGAGTTCTTTCTACTAGACTCAGAATTCAAGTTGGCTTATATGTAATCCCAATTCATTCGCACTACATCTCGAGGGGCAAGAGACCCCTTCTCAAGAACAAGCCAAATATCACACCATGGCTCTACAAAATTTCATTCATGTACAAGCTCGACACCTTCAAAAAACCAAGAGAATAACCCCACTAGTCGCAAGGGAAGATATCAGGCCCAACATAAATTCTGGAGAGAAACATTATTCTTCATAATACAAGGGAACAACATGCCGCCTAATATCATAGTGAATGAAGAATAAAATCACATGTGTTCTGCATGGTGTGGGTTGGCCATGCCACCCCCATCTTAAATGCAGTGGGAGGCAATAGGGTGGCAAGAGCCTCCCCAACCTCCATTGCCATATTTCCATTCACCCCGATTAGAGGATTACACAATATACAATTAAATTACATTCAATTTGATTAAAATAATATCCTCCCCAACCTCCATTGCCATATTTCCATTCACACCGATTAGAGGATTACACAATATACAATTAAATTACATTCAATTTGATTAAAATAATATCCTCCAATTTTAAGGTTCATTTAGAACTTGTTGATGGTGTTAGAAGTTTTCCAATATAAGGGGGTGGAATCTTCCTAGCGTATACTTGTCTATGATACTTTGCATGGCAGTTTATAACCAGCCTCTCTTGTACTTTGGCCCTATATCTACCATGATTGACTCTATTTTAGTTTTGGTACTGAGTTTATCTGATCAATTTATTTATTTTGGTGGGGAAGGAGTGCACGTCCTTGGCTTATGTTAACTTGACAAACATATTTAGAAGACATTCAATTATTATGATGTTGTTAATGGGACTGTGTTGATATCACGATGAGGGACTCCCTTAGTGCTCTGTTTTTATCTGTATAAAGAAGATATTATTTCTGCTTTTTTATATATGGTTCTGTGAAACACAGTTATTTCTATGGCAATAAACAGTCCTATGGAAAAAAGTTATTTCTTTACTGATATGTTGCGTCTGTCAGGTTTAATGGTTCCAGGATAGTTCACTGTTTATTACCTAATGGATCGCTATTATTCTTCTACTTCCGGTTTCACACATGCACGAATGGTTTCTCCTTTTTCCTTGAATTATAAAAGAAAACCCAAGGAAATTATTTGTGTAGTATTTTTCATTCTTTTGATCACGTTGAAATGTTAAGGTTAATACCATCCCTTTAGATGTTAACCTACCACATCTATCTACTAGTGTAGAATGTTTTCAAGCGAAATTTATCTCTCTGATTACTGTTGTTTCCGCATCTCCTGTCTGTCGATTGCCTTAGTTGGAATATGATTCCTCAACCCCAGATCGAGCTGTTGTGTTTGCTTCTGCTCCCCGAAGGGGTTTGATCTGGGGGAGTATGGAAAAGCCTCAATCCATCTCTCAAGCGATCAATGAACCTGTAACACTCGTGTGTTATTCTATTCTTCTAATGCTACGATCAAGATTCGGGAACAAGCTCTTATATTTGTTTTGCTAACATCATTAGAGAAATTCAGTTAGAAACATAGCCCTCTTTAATAAGAGTAAATAATAAGATGGATATCATTGTTACAAATACCTATAATTTTCGTAGGAGTACTCTATTTCTCTTCCATCATTCTGTTCTTAACTAAATCTTCATTATATACGATTCATATATTTCGATTGGTTATA
>APFE031605787.1:0-20098 GCA_000404065.3 Pinus taeda | reverse complement strand
CTGTAAATTCTCATTATTTATTTCTTCCTGTTACCAGAATACTTGTAGTTCAGTAATATATAACTTCTAGTCATACTTTCCACCCTCAGAGTCTATAATAACTCTTGTCTTAGGATCACAATTCATAAACATAGGGATAATGATGATATCTCAAGAGGTGCCACAATATAAAAGCGTTCAATTTGTAAACATTGACCTCGATTCCGGGTTTTGAAAAGATCGGGAGAGAGTAAGTTCCGAATGCAAAAATTAAGTTCCGAATGCAAAAATTGCAATTCGGACACTTTAATGCTGGCTATACATAACTCCTTTAGAGTGGTTACCTAACTTAAGGACAGAGGCCCAACCAGCCACAGGCAGAGGGATCTTCACAAATTAACTGATACTGATGCAACAATTGCTGCATTAGAAGAGCAGCGCCAGAATGTGCAACAGTCCATTGAAAATCTTGTACTTTCTTTTCCCAACGAGGTTAGATTATCGGATTTCAGTAGAGCTCCACAACTAACAAGGAGTAGAAGTTGTATAGCTGAAATAATGACTAAACCTCCATCCTTTCCCTCTTCTTGGGTGACAGATAGTTTTGGGCATAACGAAAACACTCCACTAGAAACAGCTGGCTGGAACAGACCTGGGAGCTTGAGGAAGAATCTTTTTCATAAAAATGAGGGTAAAGAAGGCAATGTGTTATCCACAGACAACACTAAAATGCTTGAACGAAGTGCTTCTTTTGACATAAAAAATATTAAGAATATGTTCAAGGTTGCCTACCTTAACCAAGCTCCTTCAGATTATCCCAAACAGGATGTATTGTAAGTAAGAAAGTAGCAGCTATACAGTTGAAATATCGGGGCCTGGCCCCTCTCCCATTAAGCTTTAGTGGTACCACTCCCTAGAAGCAGCACCAGATTAGGGGATGGAGTCTCTAGAAGCCAGGAATACGACAGTTGCTGGAAGGTATAGCCTCTATTAACTTCTACCTTTGTTTAGTCTTTCAACTTACAGAAATACAGTGTATGTTGGTGTCCTAGAACATGAGGTCTTTAAATTACCTGTTACCTTTTAGAGCCACTACTACAAAGACGGAAAAAGCAGACATATTAGGGGATGCGTTGGGATAGACTAGAAGCCAGGCTTGCCAAGTAAGACTCCAAACTGTTTGCTCTTTACTACTTTCGAAAAAGAAATCTCTGTTTGATTGGTTAAAACTTAAAAGATTCTTTTGAAGTACAATTGTATTTACGATTATATACAGTTTCAGGTCTTAGGTCTTTCCGCATCTTGCTTGATGTACATTGCACTGGTTGGGGGATTTCATAAATTATATCATATTCTCTCAGTCTTTCTGAAAGCTTTAGGATGTGTTCACATTGAACGCTCACCATCCTTTGCTGAAGTATTTTGTTTCATTTGTGCCGTTGTGAGACAGCTCTGGAAGAGATCTCACATATATCTAATTTACTTAACATGTAAATGTTCTAGGTTTGGTTTTGTTTTTTTTCCAAGAAATGGAATGGAATAGTGCACTGGAATTGCTGGAATACAAATTACCAATGTCAATGTTACTGTCACCTGCGTGGGAATGGTTTGAAATCTCTTATGGCAAATAAGAAACAATCCTAGACTATGGCAAAAAAAAACAATCCTAGACTACTTTACCTTTTTGGTGGTGTTTCTATGTACTGAAATTGCTGGACTACAAATTACCAATATCAATGCTGCTATCACCTGCATGGGAATGGTCTGAGATCTTTTATGGCAAATAAAAAACAATTCTAGACCACTTACTTTACCTTTCTGGTGGTGTTTCTTTTCTTCAATCTCACTCAGAACAAGGACTTGCTGCCATGCAGCTTCTTATTTATTATTGAAAATGCATTTAACTTCCAACCTGTTACTTAAAAGATTTCATACTAAAGATCCCTTTAAAAAGCATTAGTATGTGATACAACAAGGCCAGGCACTGTCTTAATTTTTAATTATTCTTTAGGCAGCTCATTATGAACGATACCATCACAAGAGGATAACAATCCATTACGCGGATCCTATATTCTATGTAAGAAAGACATTTGGAATTGAATTCATATTTGTTTTTGTGTATGTACAAATTTTATAGAAGGTAAAGGATGCTGAAATCATTTTTTTAACCGAAAATAAAGATTGTTGAGATCATTTTATTTCTCTTCACTTAAGTGAATGATTGAGACATTTTTTCTTCTCACATTTATGTGGTATGTGGTATGTGTTTTAGAAGAAAGAAAATTTAAAATATTAAGCAACATCACCATCTCTTAATTTCATTATCCAAGTCCTTGTAAATCATTGTTCTTCTCCGCAATAGTATAACTATTAATTAAAGGAATGAATGAATACTCAATTGATATCAAACACTATTTCATTTAGCTTAATATGTTTTTTAGAATTTCGGTTTTGCAGGACAGGGCCTTTAATCAACAATGCTCTTTTACCCAGCAAATTATTTTAACGGATTACCTTGTAATTTTTTTATTTTGTTAGAAGTATATAGTAATTCACGTTACTTGCCTCTCATTAAAATTTTGCTAATGTTTTTATAATTTAATTGTGTAATTTTTTTTAATTTTAATAAATGAGTTTTTAAAGATTATAAATTAAAAAGTGATAATTATACTTTTAAATTACTTATTTAGATGAAATTTATTATTATTATTGAAAAAAAAATCACATATTTAAGAAAATGGTAATTATATAATCCAATCAAATTTTAATTTTTGAAAAAATAATCATTCTACAAATAAAAGAGTTAATATTACTTTCACAAAAGATTAAAAGATATAACATTGAAATAAGTAAGGAGTGATTTAAAAAATATAATATTAAAAGAGGTATTGTTAAACTAATTTAAATGCTAAATGAAAACATTAACTTAAATGTTAAATGAAAATATTATAGGTTAAGAATTAGAAAAAAAATTACATATTTCTTCAGCTTACTTTAACAGAAATTAGTATGAAGAGTGTTTTTCAAGTTTAATGAAAATCTCTTTTCTGTGCTGATTTTTATTTTCATTTTTTTTATAATGACTTTATTTTAGTTTCTTCTTACTCATATGATGGTAGTGAAGATCAAAATCTATCATTGCCTACTCAAACTCTTTTGATTGAGTTCATTGAACATGATCCTACACAAACACCACAACTTTTTAAATGGATCCAACTTTTTAAATGGATCCATACACCAAGAGAAGAACATGGTGATCTGGTTGGTGACCCTTCATATTAGCAATGTACATGTTCACATTATAATGAGATTCCTCTCTTTTATCTTAAGTTCAAGATACTTATGTTAATTTTCCCATAACTAGTATTAAACTGCATTCTTATTATCACTAAAATATATATTTTTCTCCATGGCTTTATCATTATTAATTTTAGCCTTAGTAATAAAAATGATAAGGAAAACCAAAATGCGCACTTCTTAAAATTACTTCTTTAATAAACATGAAGGGATGAAAATTGCTAACCCTCACAACAAATGTGATGGTAATGGAAATGGGTAAACTTCACTTTTTTAATAAAGGCAAAAATGAAAACCAAATTACATGTTGTTTCCCACATATCATAATTTTTAATAAAGATGAGAGTAGAGAGCAAACTCATACATTTTCCCACATGTCATTCCTTTTAATGAAAATGAAATGATGAAAGTAGAAACCAAAATATACACTTTCTTACACACATGAGAGTAACTCTCACATGAGAGTAAATACCAAAATGCACATTTTTTTCCAAATAAAAATGCTGTGATGGAAGTGAGTAATCCTCACCCTTTTAATAAAACTAAAAGTAGAAATACATAGTTTTTTCCATTACCCATTTTTTTTTTTAAAGTTGAAGTGATGGAAGCTAATAACTATCCCATGAAAGTAAAAATCAAAATACACACTTCTGTCCCAACCTCATTTTTTAATAAAAATAAAATAAATAATCTTCACCTTTTTCATAAAAGTGAATAATATATCAAATAATATGTAAAAACCTAAATACACATGTTTTTCCATACCTCATCCTTGTAATAAAGATGAAGTTAGAAATATAAATAACTAGACACCTCCTCTTTTTTTTTAATATAAAAATGAAATGATAAAACATTTTAACAAGGATGAAAATCAAAATACACTTTTTCCTTTTTCATAATTTCATATTTTTATAAAAGTCAAATAATAAAATAAATAAACTCATCCTTTTTAAGAGTAAATAAATAAATGATTATATATATATCTATATATTATTATATATATATTATTATATATATATATATTATATATTATTCTACTTCATTTTTTAAATGAATAAATGTAAATAATCTTTATAAAAATCAAAATCAAAAATTACTTTTTCTCCTAACCACTGTTTTTTATAAAAAATAGAAACATGGAAAAGAAACTCTCAACCCACTTTTTAATAAAGATAAGATAATGGAAATGAAAACTCTCCCTTTTTATTAAAAAAAAATGATCTTATTACCCACATGGAAAGATCAAAATATGCATTTTTTCACATACAAAGATGAATTATTATATATAAAATATTATATTATTGCTATTATATAAGTTAAGTGACTAACAAACATTAGATAGATTGAATATCCTGACAAAACAATAATGCTTTACAAAGCAGATTTGGTCATATATCTTCTCACGACTAGAAATTCATCCAGTAGGAGCTCTCCTCTGGATAGACAGGTTGGAAAATTCATTGTCTACCATGTCTCTTCTTAATAGAAGCGTTGAAACCAACAAACAATTATTACTGGAATCTTCATAGACACATTGTAACCAACAAACCATTATTATTAGAATGACATTTGTATGGTTGATTGGTTAAATAAATAAGATAATCATATATATATAGAGAGAGAGAGAGTAAGTTTGGTAGGAATACATTTTCATCATTTCTAATTTCTCACTCCGATTAGGGGATAGCACAAGGCTTGAACCTAAGACTTCCAGTTCGGTGAGACTTCATTTCTATGGCTATTGCTAATTGAGCTATCCCAAGTGGACATAAATTTGATGAATATGGGTGAAATCAATTATTTCACTTTTTTTATGCTGCTCAAATTTTCAAAATATTACAAAATCTACAACAAAAAAATTGTAAGTTAATTTTGCATTACCTCAAATTTTCAAAATACATCATCCCAAACATCATAGTTCAAACTATTACCCGTCTCAATTTGTCTAAATGGAAACCATATTGTAATTTAAAAGAAAGTTTGGAAAAATAAAACATCTACAGCTAAAAACTACAAGAACTAACTGAGATTGAGCTACATAGATAGTCAAAATAACTACATGGAGACTTAATATGAAGTCAAGAGTCAAAAGAAGTCATTGGAGCAAGGTCTTGTGCACTTGTACTAGCTAGAGGAGAGGGCTTAAGTTCACATTGGAGATGGAATTCAAGTTGAGCCAAGAGAGCATCCAAGCTAGCCAAACATGAGCACTGATATTTCTTCACTTGCTTGATCTCGTTAAGGGAAGAAATGAGGTCATTGCTATCTTCATTCTTCTCTTTCACAACTCTATCAAAAAGAGTTTTAATTTTCCAATGGAGGGTGATGGAATTTAGGTGCTTGTTCCATCTTCCCCTGGTGTGGCCAGTGTCAGGAACCCAATTGGCCACCTCCTCTATAATTTCATAATCATAGTATGCCTGGTGGTTGTTGGTGGTGAGAATTTCGAGTTGACGGATTTCTTCACGAATGTCTGGAGGTGTCGCAGAGTGGAAAATAGGAGTGGTGTCCTAGACTTGGGCTTGGGCATGCGAACAACCTTGTGGCCCTCTACCACCAACTCCCCTGTGGCTACACATATGTTGTTAGGGCATTCCAGACCAATAGGAAAGAATTCAAACAAGATCACTAAACCATAACAAACCCAAACTAAGGGAATCAAGACTAAACATGTCGAGACAGAAGATAGGACAAAAGATACAGGGAATTTGGGACAAGCCTACCAAACATACATCAAAAGACCAATACACCACAAACATAGAAGGCCAACTCTTGGCAGAAACACCGACTTTCTAGGAAACCCCAAGGCATAGGACATAGAGAAACCCTGTGAAAGTTAAGAGGAAATCACCAAACTTGAACCAAACAAGATCACAAAATAAGAATCGGTAATGGGGGTTGAAAAAAAAACTTGTACCTTGAAAACAATATCCCATTATGCCGGAGTCGATAAGGTTTCATACAATGAGTGCAAGGTGGTGACATCGACATCCTCCCCCTTTAGCTCAAGTGAAATCTGTAGAGTTGCAAGGTATGAAGGCTTTATAATCTCAATTTCTAGCTTTGGTCCATAAACCAAAATCCCAATCCAAGAGTTCTTTCTACTAGACTCAAAATTCAAGTTGGCTTGTATGTAATCCCAATTCATTGGCACTACATCTTGAGGGGCAAGCGACCCCTTCTCAAGAACAAGCCAAATATCACACCATGGCTCTACAAAATTTCATTCATGTACAAGCTCGACACCTTCAAAAAACCAAGAGAATAACCCCACTAGTCGCGAGGGAGGATATCAGGCCCAACATAAATTCTGGAGAGAAACATTATTCTTCATAATACAAGGGAACAATATGCGACTTAATATCGTAGTGAATGAAGAATAAAATGACATGTGTTCTGCATGGTGTGGGTTGGCCATGCCACCCCCCCCATCTTAAATGCAGTGGGAGGCAGTAGGGTGGCGAGAGCCTCCCCAACCTCCATTGCCATATTTCCATTCACCCCGATTAGAGGATTACACAATATACAATTAAATTACATTCAATTTGATTAAAATAATATCCTCCAATTTTAAGGTTCATTTAAAACTTGTTGATGGTGTTAGAAGTTTTCCAACATAAGGGGGTCTCCCTGGTATGAAGTCCCAATTAGAACTTACACCATTTGGGATAGGGACCCTATGTGAGAAGTTGGCCCAATTGCCATTATAATGACCTTAAAGATTTTCCTTGGTTGAAACCAACAACATATGAGAGCATGCACCTAATCTCAAGATAAGCAAGTAACTTAGCCTTATGAAACAACAATTGCAATATGTGTATAAAGTACTTTCATAGATGGGAAAAGAAAGAGTGAGCCTTTTGAAGAAAAGTAATAGTACCATCATAATAAATGCACACACATATATAGAAAGAATCATTAGTTAATCTACAAAATAGTTTACAAAATAACAACAATCATGAAAGGAAGTAACAATTTACAATTCAATAAGATGTATACCAAAGCCAACGAAATAGTTCATTTTACTTTGTATATATTAATACAAACATACATCAAAAAAATGAAAGAATAGTCTTACAACATTCACGGTACATGCATGAAAGTGCATCAGGCTATGAGAGCTTCAAACTATTAAGTGAATGTTATGCAACCAACTCACAAAATAGAAGAAGAAATAAATCAACGACTTCAAAATTAGCCTCTTTGAGGGAGAAAACTCCTTTACATTATACAAATGAACAATTCTTGGATGATTCAAATGACAAAACCTCCTTTCTATATATATGAGTCTAAGGGGTCACAATATAATAAGATCCGACATAACAATAATAATGTAAGGGCACAACAATAATAATAGTGGGCTTCTATGGGGCACAATAATAACAATATGGGTACTACATGGGCGCAACAATAACAATAAGGGGCTACACTGACAATAAAAATGAGGGAATACACTAGTATTATAGAGACCTAACATGCCCTTCCCCTTCAAAAAAGTGTTGTCCTCAACACTTGATTAATTCTGGATGCTTCTGTATAATATTCTCATCCTTCCTTCAGCGGGTAAGTTCTTCCACTTGATGAGATACTCTGAAATTGATTGATTTTGTAGCTATCAAGTTCTTGTTTCCATGACTTCTTCAGGTTCCAATATGATTTTTTTCGTCCTTGTCAAGTTTGGAAATATTGTTTGAACTGGGAGCTTATCACCTATAACCTTCTTTAAGCATGAAACGTGGAAAACTAGGTGAGTACCAATCTTTTGCAACACCTTGTAAGGACCATAATACTTTGACGATAATTTATTATACTTCTTAGCTTGGTTGAGGGACATTTGTTTGTATGGTTGTAGCCGCAAAAATACCTAGTCACCTACATCAAAATCCTTTCACTACAATGTTGATTTTCTTGTTGTTTCATTCTATTCTGTTCCAAAGTGAGGTTATCCTTTAAGAGTTGGATAAATTATTGTTGATGCTCGATGTGATCTTCCACTGCTTGAACCTTAGAATTGTCTCTTAAATATGATGTGATAGATGGTAGATGATATCCATAAAGTGCCATAAATGGGGCCATTTTTGCTGCAGTATGGAACGAAGTGTTATACCACCATCCCACCAGAGGTAACCATTTGACCCATTATCTCTGTTTATCAAATACAAAGCAACAAAGATATCCTTCCAAACATTTGTTCACTATCTCAGTTTTCCCATCAGATTGAGGATGATAAGATGAGCTATGAGCTAATTGAGTACCCCGACAAGAAAATAATTCCGTCAAAAAATTTCCAGTCAAAATGGAATCTTTGTCGCTTACAATAATATTTGGGTTTCCATGTAGATTTTGAATTGTTTCCATAAATGCAGTAGCAACTGTACTAGCTTTAAATGGATGAGATAATGCGCAAAAGTGTGCATACTTGGTAAGTCTATTAACTATCGCCATGATGACGCTCTTTCCTTTAGACTTGGGTAAACCTGTGATAAAAGCCATTGATACCTCCTCCCAACATTAACTTGGAATGGATAAAGGTTGTAATAGACCTAGAGTCTTAATTGTCTCAACTTTATTTTGTTGGCAAACCAAACGTTCCGCCACAAACTCTTGAATATCCGATTTAAGGCCATCCCAAAAAAGTTCCTTCTTAACCCCATGGTAAGTTTTTAAAAATCCTGAGTGCCCTCCTAAGGGATAGGTGTGCAATTTTAGAAGAATATTTTGTTTGAGTTGGGAATTATTACAAAGGTATAAACGATCGTTGTGCCATAATGAATCATTTTTCCAGCTAAATGTATCACATTTATTGGGATCTGGTTGTAGCTTTTGAATGAGTGCCCACACTTCTTCGTCATTCTTCCATTCATCCCTTGCTTCAGTTATCCAATCTGATTGGATAATATAAATGGCACAAAGCAATGCTTCCACATCCACATCCTTTCTTGAGAGTGCATATGCAACAATATTTTGCTTCCCTTTTTTGTAGATGATTTCAAAGTCATAACCCAACATCTTTGTGACCCATTTTTGATACTCTTTAGAAGATAATATTTGTTCTAAAAGGTATTTGAGACTATCATGATCCGTTTTTACCTTGAAGTGTCTTCCTATTAGGTAAGGTCACCATTTCTTAAGTGAATGTAGTATTTCCAACATTTCCTTCTCATAAATAGCTTTGTTTAAATACTTTCCTTTGATTGGACAAATTTCAAAAGAAATGGGTCTTCCTTCTTGCATTAAAACAACACCAATTCCATTTCCTAAGTCATCACATTCCACAATAGATGTTTTTGTGAAGTCTGATGTAGCTAAGATTGGTGTTTGTCACATTGCCTCTTTAAGATGTTCAAAGCTTAATGTCATTGAAGCTCCTCCTTATTTTTTCCCTCGAAAAAGATATTCAATCTTTTCAATTTTTTTGAGACTCAATTTCGGTTATCAATTGGGTCGTTGGAGAAATCAAATTACATAATTTGGGGATTGTACCTCTTGTCAATGAGATTGATAGTTTAAAAGAATCAATTTAAATTTTTCACAATTTCTCATGTCTACAAGGAAGTCAACACATAGGCATACTCCCTCTCTAAGGAGGGCCTTATGCTGGGTCATGCTATCTGGATGATTTTAAAGTCTCAAAATTACAGATTCCATGAGTATTATCATAAACCTTTCCTTGATAGGGGTCTAAATTCTAGATGCACCATATGTTTAGGCTTTCTACTATAGATTTTTAAAAAGATTGTATATAATAGACTAAATAACCTTTATATGGTTTGGTTATTATATCAACACCTTTATATGTGACTACATTTTGGGATAGATTGCACATTAGTCCTGGATATCTATTCATGTAACAACTTTTCCTATGGAGTTTTTTAAAATTTGGATAGATCTACGAGATATACACACATTAATTTAAATTTTACACTTAATTGATTTTATTGTATTTTGGAAATTTGAAATATGATAAAAGTGGAGCAGTTAACCTCATTCTTTTCTTTTCTTTTTTGGTTTATTTCAATTAAATTTTCAAAATATTATTCAAACATAACTTTCTCTTCATACACTTTCTATTTCAAATACAACTTCTCCATATAGATAATATTACCATCCTACCTAATTTTGCCTCACATGGTATTTCCAACCTATTTCAATAACTAATATTACCAACCTAAATAGGTTTTCTCTATATGATATCTTTTTCTTTGTCTAGTGGTCTAAGTTCTCAAATATTACGTCAGGTTTGACCTATGGGTTGAAAAACTGCAACTCAGGGGCATCTAATACGTCAAAATCACCCGAGGATCACACCTGACCTTGGCCAGACCAACCCTTAACATGGATAGATTTTTTCCCATAGAATTTCGAATTGATAACCTTCACATCATAAAGTGACTTAACAGTACACCCCATCATCGTGGGCCTACCTCACATGATATTACCAACCTACTTCGATAAAATTAACATGTGACTCGACTGAAATTCCAAACTTACTTTGATGAGATAAATATGAAAATACATACCTACCTCGATGGGAAGGGAATTTTCATAACCAATGGGATAGGCATTTTCATAGCTAAATATATAACTAATATCATTTTTCATATCTCGAATACAACTTCTCCATATGGATAATATTACCAACCTACTTCGATAAGATTAACATGGGACTCAACTGAAATTCCAAACCCACTTTGATGAAATAGATGTGAAAATCCATACATACTTCGATGGGATGGGCATTTTCATAGCCAAAAATATAACTACTATCATTTTCCATCTAAAATTATGTGGGAAAAAATATTATCTTTTGAGTTGATGTGATGAGTTGGGATTATAATATATATTATATATATAAACATTTATTATTCATTGAATTGTAAATGTTCCTTTCTAAAAAATTAAATTATATAAAAAAATAAACATGTTAAGTTATATATAAAATAATAAAATCTAATAATATATTATAAATAAGTTAAAAATAATAGCTATTGATATGACTCTCCTTCCAAACTTATATCCTTTCTTCCTTATATCCAAAAACACAATTCACATAATATTATTTAAAAATATATGTTATTTATAATATGACAATAAAAAATTTAGAGATTTATTTTTATATAAAATTTAAAATATTTATCTTTGATGGGGTGTCAAATAAGGAGAATGGTGTGTTTAGGATCGTGCCCACCACCCTATAAAGATGAATGCATTAAATGGAGAGGGTGGCCATGCATGCATAAGCATGTGAGTATTTGTTAACTTATCGGCCATAGGATGCAATATACAAAAGAGGAAAGGAGGTCAGACAGTCTGACAGAGTCACAGAGTTGAGGGGAAAAAGCTCAGGATCCTGGTGAAGGTGACCTATCTAGATGCTCATGAGAAATCTTGGGTTGTTATAAGTGACTAATTACAAACAAATCGGGGTAATAATGTCTATCATCCCCAAGAAAGGCTCTGGAGAGAACTGATAAAAGAGTGGCTCTACGAGTAGGATGTCTCAGGGAGAATTTGGTGTTGGTACTGTGGGGCACAAGGATACGCAAGACTGCATGGATAATTAGACACTCTCTAAAAAAATACCACATCTTCTCGCATGCTCTCAAAGTAATCGTCATGCAAGTATCCTCTTCAATTATTCACCCTTAACACATAGAGGTAATCACAACCTAGGTAACTCTAAGCCCCTCTTGTTGTTATCATATGGATGCTTGCATTTTTCTTTGCTTCTATTGTTGGCATGGAGATTATCTTGCATGGTTTAGCGATGTGGCATTGACACTGTATGTTCCTCGTAGTTGTATCATTGGGGTTTTATCCCGACGCTGTGGTGGCTTTTATTTTAAATTTTATAGTCCCCTCATTTACTAGTGTTTCCTTATCAGTTGTTGTTGGATTTTTTTGTTCTAGAGTTGGGCCCTATTCCTTTTAGGTTTCACCATCCCTATTTTGTCAATTTCCTTAACCTTGTTTCACTTCTGCAATCAAATATTTGTTCTTGTCCAATTCTATGTTAAAATGAGGAGGAGAAGCTTGTCTTATAATATGAAACACCAAAGGATGAGAAGGCAGTGTGGGGGCAGAGGTCGTGGCCCCTAAAGTTGGAACCGAACCCAATAGTAGGCCCAGGAATTTGCTAATACTTTTAATTCAATTGCCCCACTAGAAACCTGGAATGAAATTCATGAATTGAAACCTTGATAGCTAGCTAGAGATATGCATGCCCTCTCACACTCAAAGATAATGGAAGAAGTTGGGCAATGGGTGCCTAACCCTAGTCATACCAGGGGAAGGAGGAAGCATTATTTTAATGCTATATCACTATATTGGCAAATGAAAACCCCATTGGGAAGGGTCTTAATGGAAACTAGGAAGAAAAATATAATATCTTTTCAAGCCTTGAAGATGTCAAACATGTCTAGAGAAACCAACGGGTATGTCTTAAAAGAATGGATGCTAGGCCGGATCATCTTGAGTGTCACATTCAGTCTGTTTCTGCTACCTCTATTCCCTCGGGATCCAATTTCAAGGATCTGATGCATGTCACGGCATCAGACTCATAATCTCTTAAATGCCTACCTGCTATTTTTTTTTAACTATTTGGTAGTGGATACTTTGATTATGTTAAACCTCTTAATATTGTTAGAATTTTGGACAAATTATTCTATAGGTAGGTGGTAAAAAATAATCGGTTTCCCACTAGGCAGATTGAGAACACCTACTGGAAAACATGCTTAAGTTGGGTAGATGACTTATTTACTTGGTTAACATGATTTTGTGAGACAATACATTATTAACACACACACACACTCTCTCTCTCTCTCTCTCTATATATATATATATATATGGGAAGTTGCCACTTTGTCATTTTCATTTTAATGAAAAAAGTGAGATTATTAATTTCATGGCAATATTAGAATTATCTCATCTAATTAGTAAATTAACAATATAAATATCATTTTATTAATGATTTATTGGTTTTGACCCATCTATCACTAAAATAGATGTTAGACAATAAATTTTCCAACATCATTAATAATATATAGGAGTAAATGTGTTTTGTGACCCATCAATATTCATCAACTACATTCATCAAACAACTTTCAATTTAACTCAAGTCCGAGTTTTATATATATATAGTTAAAAAATCACCTATTTTGATCTTTACCGAGTATTGGTAAATATCATCCACTTTTATAAAGAGGTCAAAGGTTTTTCATTTACATCATCTTATTCACTTTTACAAAAAGGGCAAAGGCTTTCCATTTCCATCCTCTTATCTTTATTAAAAAGATGGGGTGCGAAAAAAAGTGTATTTTGATTTTAATTTTTGGATAAAAGTGACTTATATCTATTAGTTCATCATTATTGAAAAGATTTATCTTTATTAAAAAGATGGGGTGCGAAAAAAAGTGTATTTTGATTTTAGTTTTTGGATAAAAGTGACTTATATCTATTAGTTCATCTTTATTGAAAAGATTTATCTTTATTAAAAAGATGGGGTGCGAAAAAAAATGTATTTTGATTCTAATTTATGGATAAAAGTGACTTATATCTATTAGCTCATCTTTATTGGAAAGATGGGATATGGAAAAAAGATATTTTTATGTTTATATGTTATTGATAAGATCAATCACTTTTACAAAATTGGCGAGAATCATCCACTTCCATAGTTTCAATTTTATTAAAAAGATGAGGTATGAGAAAAAAATGTAGTTTGATTTTCACCTTTATTAAAAGGTTGAGGGTTATTCATTTTCATCATTTCAGCTTTATTATCAAGAATGAAGATGGGGTGTTAAATGAAAATTAAAAGTATTTTGGATTTCATTTTCTTGTGTGAGTTACTCACATCCATCCCTTCATATTTATTAAGAGGACTGGATGTGAAAAAAAATTGTGTATTTTGGTCTTTATATGTTATTTGATAACATTGTTTACTTTGATTAAAAAATGAAAATTATCCACTTCCATTAAAAACGATGTATAAGAAGAAGTGTGCATTTTTATTTTTATTTTCACGTGAGAGTTACTCACTTCCATCATTTTCATTTTTATTAAAAATATGGGGTGTGAAAAACACCATGTATCTAAACTTTTATCTTTAAAGGTGTGAGGGTTAGCTATTTCCATCAAATAACTTTTATTAAGAGAATAGAGTGTGGGAAAATGGTGTATTTTAGTTTTCACTTTCATGTGACGGTTATATATTTTCATCAGAATATCTTTATTAAAAAGATGGACTCGGAAAGGAAACGAAGTGTGCATTTGGTTTTTATTTTTATTTTTTTTAAATGGTGAAAATTATTTATTTCTATCATCTTATCTTTATTATAAAAAAGAGAGATGTAGAACAAAAAAAGTATCTAGTTTGGTTTTTACTTTTTTATTAAAAAGGATGAGATGTAGGAAAAAGTATGAAATTTAATTTCCATTTTAGCTTTTATTAAAAAAGTGAGGATTATCTATTGCCATTACTCTCATCACTTCTTACCTCATAAAAATATATTTTCAAGAAAAAAAATGTGCATTTTAGTTTTTTTTTTCTCATTTTATTTAAAAAAATAAAAAATAATAATGTTAAAGTTAGGAAGAAAAATCTATATTTTGGTGATAATGGAAATGGTTATACATCTAATCCTTCAAGATTATAGTGAATTGTAAATAGTTGTAAATATGATATTGAAAAGTTGTTGGGTAAACCAACAAATTGCGTAGAAGGTGAATAAGAACCATTTCTCCTTTGTAATAAATTTGTTCCACTCATTCATGAATAATACATTCTCCTTTGTAATAAATTTGTGCCACTCATTCATGAATAATACATTAGTTTTTGAGTGATCCACAGTTTGACATGGTATCAAAGTTGAGTGCTCCTTTGCCCAAACCTACTTTTTCCCTGTTGAAAGTGCAGCGAGAAAGTCTCAGTTTGATCTTGCCTTGGTCAAACTAGAGGAAATTTGAATTTCCATTTCAGTAGAAATATTGGAGGTAGTTAACTAAGGTGACATAGCACTTATCACTCAGGTTTCTTAGTTAATTCGAGTTGGAGAAGCTTGAGTTCAATTTAGTATGATTAATTTCTAATTTGTAGCAATCTATTTGAGTTAAATTGAGTTATTGTTAGTTAAACTAGTTCTAATTGTTCGAGGAACTAGTGGAAGGTCAAGTTGTGCAGTGTGACTTTAGTCACACTCAGTGATCATCTAGTTAAATGATCAATCAACCCAAAATAATTGTTGCATGTAGAGAATTTGAGTTACCAAGCTGAGATAGAGATTCTAAGGCAATGTACTATATGTCATACACTACTCCAATGTGTAAATGATGTGCATGCAGTCAGAGAATGATCTTAGACGAATTCCACAATCCAATTGAGGGAATTTTCTAAATAGTAGGGGCTAATTTCCTCAAGGAACAATGTAAGGAAATAAGAGCTTAGAGGACTCAAAAATTGGCTAAGTGTTGGCCAAGGTCAGTCAGTCACATAGAGAGATAGACTATACACTTGCAGGTTATGCTTAGGCTTGAGAAACCATATCTATTCAGCTCTATTCTTTGATTAATGCAATACAAATAGGAAGGGTTTTTGAGGAGTTGCTTCCCCCTAGATAGATTTATGTGCACGTTTGACGTTTCTTCTTTCATGTTTATGATTTGTGTTCTATATTGTGAATTGAATTCCACAAAGTAGTAGTGTACTAGCTTTGAGTCTTGTGATTTAGGAAATTCCATGAGCAGTTTCAAATCTTCATCATAATTTCTACATTCCCTCCTCCTACATACCTATCCACCAACATTTATTCTCTTTGCATGTTGATAGTTGTGTAACATAACCATAATCTTATTTTGTCATCCATACTTGCACATTGTATCCATTTGTGTACTACGTCGTAAGGACTCTGTAAGTATTTCTTAAGGATTGTGTATTTCTCATGCCTCCTATTGACTTGTCATCCATGTTTGACATAAGCTCATCAAAAATCAGGGGGTATTTTTCTTTTCTAGATGCTACAAACCCATCCCTCTTGGAGAACAAGAAAGAAATTTCAAAATGGTCTAGACATTGATGTCGAAGAAAGGCATCGTACCTCTGGAAGAAGAATACAGTTCGATGAAGTGGAGTCATTGAATCCTTCATTTCTGGCATCCCTATCCTTGTATTCCTATAAGTGTCTACTTATGCATTCTTATGCATTAATTAGAACAAAAATTTAAAGTCATCCCCGCTGGAAGAACCAAATCTATCAAAGGGTAGTTTATTATGTGTGGGTGGACATTGCACTCTCATGACTAAATTGTTCAAACAATAAGTTAGTGTGGGTATGACATTGGTTTGCATTATTGAGCCTTCAATCTATGCTAGATAGAGTGTCTTATGATGCCATTGAGGGTGCGAGTTTTTTTTGATGTTGATTGGTATGTGAGTTGTTGTTTTGTGCCATTCAAAAAATATGGTTTCGCAGGACGAGTTTGATGATGGATGGAGGTATGTTTACTAAATATATGGTTCAATAAGACAATTTCAGGGAGGGAAGCCCCTATATATGTGCAATATATCAAGTTGTGAGTGTATGTGTTTCCTCCATTATAAAATAATGAGAAGATCATATATATTTCATGCATTCTGAATAATTCACCTTACTCACTCATATCATTGCATAGTTTGCAAGGTTATTTTTGGAATACTCAAGAAGTTTTATTAAAGTTGTTCAAGCATTATTAGATGTAAAATGTTTTCACTAAATTCCATAGTTGTGTAGTTTTATCTGGAAAATAAAACTATGGAGAATGGCTTAGAAATATAAATAACACACTCATTTTTAATGACCTATGGGATGGAATTTGTGAAGGAGAAGCCACAAAAAATTTGGCGATGAATCAAGATCAAAAGTGAAGTTGAACTAGGAAGGACCAACCAGGCCTATATCTACCAAAGTCCTAGCCATTTGAAATAATAAGGACAAAAAGTCGTTTTCCCTCATCAATGCTACCATAATAAAGGAGGTAAGTAGATACATTATCTTAGTCCTTGATTCATATGGTGCACTTAAAAAATTGAAATATATGTAAGATTCTCATTTAGAAATTAAAACTCATAAAATTTCTTGTGAAGCTTTTTAACCTTGAAGTAAAAGATGAAGACCCCATCGCATTAGCCTAAACAATCAAAGCCATCATGCATGACATAGATACCACCAAATTTAAGATACATTTTCTTCTCACATCCTTCATAAATTCCGTATGTCCTGCCTACTATCATTACCTTAAATATTTGCAAGAAGTGGCTAGATGAAAAACATGAGTTTTGAATCTCTGGTGGAGAAGGTTGCAATAAGGGAAATAATTTGGAAAGAATAATAAAGCACCATAGCTGACTAAAGAGAATGCATGTGTTTCCCAAAAAGGAAAGATTGATTCTGCCAAAGGAGAAAACAACAAAAGAGGTTGTGGAAGAAGGAACTTTAGAAAAAGGGCAGGTAGATGGAATCAGATAGAGATACTTGATCTGCATTGTGTCCATTGTGGCAGAAATGTACATTGAGCCAAAACATGTCAAATTCCATGGGAGAAGATCAAAGAACAAGAAGAAAAAGAAAAAAATAATGCACCAAAATTAGCTCATTACATTTTCACTCACAATAATACTAGAGTGAATGAGGATGTGTTTAACATTGCATCTTCCTTTTGGAGAGACACATGGCTACTTGACATAGGTTCCACTTGCCACATGAAATTTTAGAGAGAAGCATATGAGTAGCTCAACTTAATCATAGATGACATGGTATACTTGGCTGACAGATCTAGTCTCAAACCTTTAGGGCATTGGTAAAGTAAGACTCAAGTTTCCTGTACTATCATATTTTGTCCTACATGATGTTCTCTATCTTCCTCAGTTGCAGAGTAACCTACTATCCCTTGTCCATATTCTCCTACAAGGACACTCCATTCATAGTTTTGATGGAAAGGTTGAGATAAGGAGGAATTCCAACAACAATATTGTGATGATTGGAGAGGAACAAGATATGTTGTTGAAGTTAAAGGGGACATCTACATATTTTGCACAACATTTTTCCCATCACACTCAACATAATGAAGGCAAAATGTCTTCAAGTCTTCTATTGCATGCTATATTTTGGCATATTAATTATGGCGGTCTCTATTTAATGAAAAAGAATGGTGTTTCTCGTCTTCCAACTATTAAACAATGTTCTACTTGAATTTTTGGAAAAAATAACAAACAACCATTCCATGAATCCAACTCTAGACCATGTAGAAAACTTTGTTTGATTGATTCAAATTATTGTTGTCCTATGCTTGTACCTTCTACAAATGTAAATAAATACATCATGACATTTATTGATGATTACACTAGAATGTGTTGGGTATATTCGTTGAAAGACAAGTATAAAGAATTTGAAACATTTAAAAGCTTTCATGTATGGATTGAAAATGAAGCACAAACTAATTTCGATGCCCTTAATACTGATAATGGAAGAGAATGCACTAGTAATGACTTTGAATCCTACTTTTGAAAACATGGGATCCAACGTCAAACTACAGTTCCATACAAATGTAAATAAATACATCATGACATTTATTGATGATGACACTAGAATGTGTTGGGTATATTCGTTGAAAGACAAGTATAAAGAATTTGAAACATTTAAAAGCTTTCATGTATGGATTGAAAATGAAGCACAAACTAATTTCGATGCCCTTAATACTGATAATGGAAGAGAATGCACTAGTAATGACTTTGAATCCTACTTTTGAAAACATGGGATCCAACATCAAACTACAGTTCCATACAATTCTCAACAAAATGGTGTAGCTAAGAGGATGAATAGAACATTGTTGAATATGATCTACTCCATGTTGTCTTTTAAGAATGTAAAATCAATGTTTTGGTCTAAAGAAATTTTGTGTGCAGTCTATGTAAAGAAAATATATCCATCACATGCTCTTAGAAAGCAGACTCCTTACAAATGTGGTATGGCCACACCCCCTCCAGTAGGAATCGCATGATTCTTGGTTCCACTTGCTATGCCTTAATTATAAAACAATAAGGAAACAAACTTGAAGCAAGGAGTTGTAAATGCATTTTCTCTGGGTAATCAAATACCAATTCATATAGTCTTTATGATGAGGTAAATAATAAATTCATACTTCTAGAGATGTAATATTTCTTGAGTCCACCAAAAGTGATGAATATGTTGAGAGACAACTTGATTGTCTAGAAACAATTTAATCGATGAAGACATATCATTAATTTGACATTCGAATTCCAAATGTTAAAAGGGGGAGCGCAATTTTGGGTCATTATTTGGAATCTCCCTTTGCAAAACCAAATCCTCCTCATGAAGAAGCTCTAAACACCTCATCATATTTGGATGATGTTATAAGCATGATTGAGAAATTAAACATTGATGAAACCACAACCCTAGAGTCCGTTTTCAAAATGACCAGAGTGGTTGATCAAGACTCTTTAAAGTGTCCATCTTGATGATATTCGAAAGGCTAAAACTAGCAGTTCTGCTAGAGATGAAAATGGAGGTGCAAATTTAGGTGATGTGGATGACACAGATATTTCGTATAATTGTGAACTAAATTTTTCCAATGACTTTGAACCCACTTCCTTCAAATAAGATGCTTCTCATGATGAATCGAACTACATGCAAAAGGAATATGATGCACTCATAAAAATGGACTTGGAAGTTAGTGAATCATCCATACAAAACCAAACCAATCAGTTGTAAGTGGGCATTCAAAAATAAGTATAAATCAAGTGACTCACTTGAGAAGGAAAAAGCAAGGCTCA
>APFE031605778.1:0-63791 GCA_000404065.3 Pinus taeda | reverse complement strand
GATTTCTAAGAGAGCATCGCTTATAGCCTAAGTTTACAAAGAGTAGTTTCTTTCGGACTAAGGTACACTACTTGGGACAAGTTGTCTCCAAGAAGGGAATTATAGTAGATCTTGAGAAGATAAGGGTCATCATGGAGCGTATAGCCCCTAAGAATGTGGATGAGGTGAGATCTTTCATGGGTTTGGAAGGTTATTATAGGAGGTTCATCAGGAACATCTCACAAGTTGATTATCCCATTACATCCTTACAGAGGAAACGTAAGAAGTCCAAATGGATAGAGGAGTGCGAGGCTAGCTTTGAGTAGCTTAAGTCATTGTTGATACATGCACTAGTTCTATAGATTGTAGATCCGAATAAGGAATTTGTACTATACACATATGCTTGCAAGAGAGGGCTTGGTGGAGTCCTTATGCAGAATTGACAAGTGGCATGTTATGACTCCCAAAAACTAAATGAGCACAAGTAGAATTACACAACACACGATCTTGAGTTAGAAGAGATTATACATGCATTAAAGATGTGGAGGCACTATCTTCTTGGAAGGTAGTTTGTTCTTATGAGTGATCACATTGGGTTGAGACATTTGTTTTACCAACCGAATCTGAATTCCAGGCAGGCTAGAGGGTTGGCCACAATCAACGAGTTTGATTTCGTGATCAGGTACATCAAAGGTAAGGAGAAGATTCTCTGAGTTGATGGATATCGGTGAATCACTTAGCAACTATTAGTTCTTATGAGATAGATTTACAGGACAGGATCTTGCAAGAAAGAGAGTAGGATGTTAGATATATGGATATTGTACATAGCTTGCAGCAGAGTGATAGTAGAGGTACATGTATAGGTCACGGTACATGTACAGGTATAGGTAAAGGTGATGGTACATCTACAGATGATGCTACAGTTACAAGTACAAGTAGTGGTATAGGTACACGTGCAGGTGCAGAGGACTTGAACTATCATCGTATAGCAGATGAATTGGTCAAGTTCCGAGAGAGGATATATATGTCGGATGACAATGATCTCAAGAAGGTGATATTTGGGGAGTTTCATGTGAAACCGAATTCAAGTCACCAAGGTTACCAGAAGACACTAAGAAAAGTAAAGAGACCTTATTATTGGCATAACTTGAAGATTAATGTAGCAGAGTTTGTGGCTAGATGTTTTGATTCTCTGTGAGTAAAAGAAGAGTGTAAAGATACAAGTGGGCTACTACAGCCGAGTGTGATTCCATAATTCAAATGGGAGGTCATTCCCACGGACTTCATCATAGGGTTGCCGAAAATAGTGAAGCAACATGATTACATCATGGTCATTGTGGACATGTTAACAAAGGTTGCAAGTGAAACATCATGATTACATTCTTGGTTTCGATCTGTTGCATCCTTTGCTAACCACATAAACTACATACATATGCCATGCATGCCAAAAATAGTGAATAAATCATACATGCAACTCGATACTTTCAAGAAACTTTGATGTAGTAGCTGATGTTGATGCCTTCTTACACTTTCCTGCTCTTCCTTTGACTTCTTTCTCCAAGAATCCAAGTATACCACACCCACTAAGAATGCTCCAAGAAAACTCTAAGTCTCCAAGAGTATGAGAGAGAGAGAGAGAGAGAGAATAGTGAGAGAGCTCAGAAAATGAACTGACAAAAAGGTTACCAACTGGTCCTGAGAAGTCTTTTAATGAATAAGGTCTCTGTTTTCTTCATTTTCCATTATTTTTGTTCATTTTCCTCCTCACATGAAACCTCTTACATTTCACCTCTTTTTTCTCCTAATTTCCATTATTTCCATAAATAAACGTGCGAAAATGCGTTTTAATGCCATAGGCATTTCCTTTGCCAATTTTCTTAGCCATAAAAAATCAAATGAACACCTGCTAGGATGTCTTTCCCAACATTCATCTTGGAATAAGTGTCCCTTACATCCCTGCTTATTGTTTTTAACATTTATTACAAGGAACTTTCATGAGGGTTGTTACAAACATGATAGTCTTTAATTTAAAGCCCGATGTGCAGCAGTTTGATGGAAAAATGTAGCTACTAGAGTGGTAGTCATTGAGGTTAAGGGTCTAATCAACTAGGAGAAGTTGAGCAGCCCTAAACTTGTGTGTGGAGAAGGACTTATACAAGAGACGGTCTGAAATCCTCCTAGCCCGTGTTCATTGTGGGAGATGCACATCTTGGAGTGATAAATGACAACCATTTGTGCCCTATGTTGGTCTTCATTGCAGAAGCATATGCAGACCATAGCAGGATGAAGTCCCTCAGTAGCTAAGGATTAGTGGTGGTCATATTGAGCATTGTTCACAAGGGGAGTTATGAATAATTCGACATGAGCCTTGATCTATTGATGTGTTGATGGATGAATGATAAACTAATGAGTAGGTTGGAAGTCAAGATTCAGTGGTTAGATGGACTTGGAGCATTAATCAATGCAAGAGCTACAGATTGGGAGCCAAAGGACTGGGAAGGTACAAGGTATGATCGAGAGGAACTCAAAGAGTCAACTACATCAGCCACATCGTCATATTATCTTTTTGAGGGCAAGGTGGTTGTCGATGGACTGACACCGAGCCCCAATTTTGTGTCTTGTATCAATGAATGTATGAGGTCCATTATCCTTGATACGAGAGACCTAGAATGTTGTATAATATGTTGTTTAATACAACGAAGTTGGTTTGAAATTTGTAAAAAGTTGTCTATATTTTTTGCACTAGTGGATCTACTATTGTTTATATTCCACTCTATAAAGTAGTATCGTTGTGATTCTTGGTGTGGTAGTATCAAAGATTTTAAGTCTCTATCCTAGACACCAAGTTCGTGGAAAGAAACATGGTATCAAAGGGAAGCTGACCTATTTTTAAGGGAGATGAATGAGATTTTTCACATCAAAAAAACTCAAAGAGAGTTGTGGGTGTCTAGATCATGGAGCAGATGGTTAAGCTAAGGACATGGAGATGTGGTCTTGATAGGTTACATGGAGAGATGGGTTGGGAGTTCTGGTGGATTAGTGGTGAACCTATTTCCCTTCAATATGTTGTGTGGTTCTTTTCATGTGATGGACTTCCTTCGACTTGTCATGGATAGTTAGGATAGATCGAGGATTTCTTTGGCATCGATGAGATTAGGTTGATTGAGATGGCTTCATGTGATGGACTTCAGATTGGCATGCTAGAGTATTCATCAGATCATGATGTTGCATATCCAAGGTTTGAGGGATTTGCATGAGTATTATTTGATCCAGAAGGATAAGGGCTTGTAGGATTGAGCTAATGAAGATCATGTAGGCTAAAAGGAAATCTAGACTTATAGGGAGGAATCCAATGGAGGTTTGTGATCTTTAGGTTTTGATAGAGGTACTACCAAGGTTGTCGGGTTCATTAGATAAAGTATGCTACACTGATGGACACCATATGGGCTATTGTCGCCGATGATGCTGGTTACTTCCTAGTCTTGGAAGTAGCTCCCTCGCTAAGAGGGAGTGTTGATTTTTATAGATTGCTAGGTACTCCAAGCCATGAGGATTGACAATTTGGAGGATTGAGCTTTCTTCCATACTCAGTCTTGCAAGCACTCATCCTCCTAGATCAAATGCCACTCATGCAAATCCCTCCAATCTCAGATATGAAACATCATGATCTTATGAAGAATCTAGCCTCCCAACCTGTAGTCCATCAAATGAAGCCATATCAATCAGCCTGATCTCTTCCCTGCCAAAGAAACCCTCGAGTTGTCCCAACCATCCATGACAAGACATTGGAAGTCCATGATCTACAGACTGCCACACAACATACTGAAGTGCACCAAGTTCACCACCGATCCACCAAATCTCCCAACCCATCTCATCATGTAGTCTATTGAGACCACATCTCCATGTCTTTTGTTGAGCCCTATACTACATGATCCAAACACCCACAACTCCCTCTTTTTCATTTCTTTGTCCACACTTTGATTTATTGTCCATCAAAGTAGCTCAAATATGCTCTGATACCATGTTTAATTTCCATGAACTTGGGTCTTCAATGCCATGAGTCTTTAAGAAATTCCTCATTCTTACCTCCCATATATCAAAGTTTCCAGTGAACAATGGAGCATTCAAAAATTGATTGACTTCAATTTCGGTGGTTGAGGAAGACACATCTTTAAGAGGATTGAATACTTTCTTCCTTGGCTCCACCATTTGTGTTCTAATGATCAACCTTCAAGCTGTTAGGATTTGATTTAAGGTACTGGCTCTGATACCAATTGTTGGAAATACTGAGAGGGGGGTGAATCAGTGTTTCTTTTCAATTGTTACATTTACCAGTTAGATCACTTATATTTAGAACACAAAAACGAACAATAGAAGTAAACGCTTTTATTAATATAATATTTATAACGAATGAAGTAAAATATGGGTAGGGCTCCAACCCTTGATGAAGACACCCAAGCTCCAACTTGGGATGTGCCAAGTACATACTTGGACTTTAGTGAGGCTCCGACCTTTAGGGCTTTGACCCTATCTTATCCAAGGCACCAACCTTGAGTTTAGGAGCACCAACTCGAAGGACACCAATCCTCAATCTTCCAAGCTCCAACCTATATTTGCTAAGCACTGACTTGGACTTCCAAGGCTCCAAAGTTGTCAATTTTTAGGCACCAACCTCAGGGGATCCAACCCTATATCTAGTTCACTTTGTCAAGGTATGTTTGGTTGTACTTCACGTCTCCCAATATCTTCTCCAATGAGCCCTATCAATCTATTCAGCAATGCCTTCTCCAAATCACTTCATTAATGACAACCTGCCTTCATATGAAGGAGTCTTCACAACTCTTCATATTTCTCAAACAAAATCTCCAAGTCACATCGTGATGACTAACGCATAATGGTTACAATCATCAATGTATCTTAAATGATCTTGCACACACAAAACTCTTTGTTTCAACCCTCTATTCTAACAGTCATGATAACTTCTTTAGGGGTAATTGCTTTAGAAGAGCAACTATTGCGGCTACAGGTTGTGGCACAATTATAAAACAACCCTACCTTATGTAGTCCCTTTTTAACATATCACGCGCTGCACTTCTACAGATTAATTATATGTTCGAACTTTCAATGATTAACCCAGTCAACAGAATGTTTTTTACCTTCGTCTTCCACTGGACCTTCAACTTCCTCTATGCTCAGTCGACCTTTGGCTTTCTTTCTACTGTTCCTTCAGCTTCCTTTGTCTATTCAAGTTCACAAGTTGTGAACTTCTTTATGCTCTATTTTTATGCCTAAGATAGATACTCATAATTGAAGCATTTTAACTCATTTTTATACGAGTTTCACCAATGACCAAAGGACGCATCTATTGGAGGGAGGCCGACTTGTATATTAAAAATATATATCAGAGAGTCTTTTATCCATAGACTTGATTATTCACGGAAACCATATAAGAGCTATTATACCCACATGGAGGTCCCACATGCTATGTCGTCACCTTTAATCTCGCAATGGAAATTTCATGAGAATCGGAGTCATTCCTTTAATCCCGCAATTGCAACTTCATAAAAATCGAAGGTTTTACAAGTGTGCACATGCTCTGTATTCCAATGGAGTAGATGTGATATTTAATGAAATATTTTTAATGAATCCATCGGGTCCACAATATTATCGCAATCGAAGGTTTTACACGTCATCCCTTCGAAACTTGTGATTCAACAGATGTGATATTACATTAAGTTATGCCATAGTGGTGTAGTCGAGTCTGCAATAATATCGCAATTGCAGTTTATAATGTGACATCACTTTATGAATTGCGATATGGAAGTTCCAATAGGCAGATGCGATATTTCATTATGGCTGTTACCATAAACTATTCAGGTCCATATATTATATCGCAATCAAAGTTTTAAATTGACAAGCCTTCATAACTTGCAAAGGTTTCGACACGATGGATGCGATATTAATTAGGGTGTGTTATAATGGGACCAACGGGTCCGCAACTCATATCACAATCTGGGATTTCAGTGTAACAACAAGGCTTCAAGACTCGTGATGCAATGGATGCGATATTTCAATAGAGGCATATTGTAACAGAACCATCAGGTCCGCAAAGCTCCTCTGATTTCACTATTTTATTCCTTTAGCACTTACTCTTGGGTATATGCAATAAGTGTAGTTTTTCTTCCCTTTAGCACTTACCTTTGGGCATAAGGGATATGCTCCGATGAACTACTTCTCTTGCTTCTGATATGCTTCTCTTGCTCTGATAGGTCTTCCTTTGACTTCTGATAGCTCTTCTTTGACAACTCTTGTTCTTGACTTCCAATGGCTTCCCTAATGGCTTTCGTCCTTGGCTTCTTGCTCCTGTTACTTCACGAATCTACTTCTCGTTGGCTTCACATCATCATTTAATATCCCAAAATATATCCATGTTGACATCAATTATAATCTAGATCAACACCTAGTAGCCTACTATCCACCTACACTTGCAACGCAACACTTTGGCCTACAACATATAAAATACCCACAAATTTTATGTGCAAGACACCTTTCACCTACTCGGCCTAGTCTTAATTAGACCCTCTCTCCCTCACTGGTTGCATCTACCCAAAACTATCCTAACAGTCACAAAAATGACCTCATTCTCCTCTTCGCTGGTTCTCTTAAGGCTGCGGCTCACTGAGGTATACTTCAACCTCCTTCCTCCTTAAATGATCTCCTTTCTATGCTTCTTAAGGTGTCACTATAACCTCCGCAACACCTCTTATTTATACACCAACAAGAGCGCTTCTCCAACATTATCTAAGGGCTTGAACAACTATCACAACAGTGTATGGTTCAACACATATTTAAGTGCATCAAATTATTTTTGAGCCACTTCATCCTAGATAAATGGGACACCCTAGGGTTTGTGACAAGAACCCTAATGTTTCCAAATTGATTTTTATTGATTTAAGATGCATGCTTTTGTCTTTCGTCATCTTTTACACCACCCTTTTTGTTGACATAGAGACTCATACCTTTACTGGTGCACTCTTCTTTCAACCATCTTTCATTGAGCTTCAAACCCTTTTATTTCTATGTTTAAACTTCTAACCCTTGGTCCATCTCAACTTCTTCTACCTATTTATGAATTGTCAACTTATTTTTCATTTAACGTTTCCCTAGGGTTTGTGACTAGAACCCTAGGGTTTCCAAATAGATTTTTGTTGAGTGAGGAGGAATGGTTTTACCTTTCATCATATTGTGAATCACCCTTTTTGTTGACACAGGGATTGATACCTTTACTGGTGTGCTTTTCTTCGACCCATCTTTACCTGAGACCGAAACCCTTTTATTTCCATGTTTCATCTTATAACCCTTGGTCCATGTCAAATTCTGCTACCTACTTGCCAACTCTCAACATGTTTTTCATTTAACGTTTCCTTAGGGTTTGTGACTAGAACCCTAGGGCTTCCAAAATTATTTTTGTTGAGTGAG
This sequence comes from Pinus taeda, assembly GCA_000404065.3. Classification (NCBI taxonomy): domain Eukaryota; kingdom Viridiplantae; phylum Streptophyta; class Pinopsida; order Pinales; family Pinaceae; genus Pinus; species Pinus taeda. The sequence continues at coordinate 56,333 of APFE031605778.1, read as the reverse complement.
GAGGAATTCTTTTACCTTTCATCACATTATAAATCACCCTTTTCTCTTCATGTTTCAACTGGTAACCCTTGATCCATGTCAACTTATGCTACCTAATTTCCTACTATCAAATCATTTCATGACCTTCCACCTACGATGATTTCTTAAATAAACATGTGTAAATTTACTATTCACTTATCGTATGATGATGATTCACTTGACTTACACGTATATTTTTTATTCCACTATGTAGGGATGGAAGTTGAAAATCCACATGATGGATACGCTGTGTCCAATCAAGTTAATCAACAAAAATATGATCAAGTTGTTCCCTATTGACCTAATCAACCACTAGAGGAACAAGTGCCCTATCAAGCAAATTAATTTTCAGTAGGGGAAAAACATGTGCCAGTTAATCTAATCAACCAATGGAGGAAGAATATTTTCCCTATGAAGTTGATCAACCACTAGAAGAACAAATTGTTTCCTCTCAAGTTAACAGTATAATAACGAGTTACAGTAGTTTGGAAAGGGGTGGACCATTTATAGAAAATGTGGATGCAATAAAAATAGAGGACTTTGGGCAGCCCATCCCTCGCATTATTAGAGACCATTTCAATAACATCACTCGACAAAATTTTGAGAAACATTCAGTTGTTGCACAAGCTGAGATACTGCATGGGTTGATCAAACGCGAGAAACTAAAACATGCCACAAAGCTTTTGGGTGTCCAAGATGCTAAAATCAAGAAGACACATATTAATGTCACTAAAAATATATGCAAGGCATTTGCTATGTTTGGAGAATCAAGAAAACCCAATGTTCAAGTTGTCCGTAGGGAAATTACAACTGTTATTGTTGCACCAAGTACAACAAAACAACAAAAGTTGGCATCAATGTCAAAATCACTCCATGTTTCAAGAAAAAAGCTTGCATAAGAATACCAAATTCATGGCTCAAGTGAATGAAAATGATGAATCTTACTTTTGGGCTCTTATCACCAAGAAACCCTACCAAGATAAGATTATAGCAAGAATGAGAGCATTTGTGGTAGAGTTTTGGGAGAGTCATTCCCCTGCTATTCCAGATATAAAACATGTCGTATGACATCACATAACTAAAGGTGATTATGTGGAACATGCTAAGAACATTGTGGAAATGAAAGAAGTTGCACTGTTCATGGAATTCCAGGAAAAAAATTGCCATTTGAAGTAACTAGCAGACATCTTCACATCATAAACTCATAAACAATTGAAATTCATTCATAAAAATCACATATGCATAGTCAGTCTATATTAGTACAACACCATATCAAAAATATGTTGTCTCGTACTTGAATATCGTAACCATAACCATCTTCATAGGCCAATCCAGGTTAACACAGTGCATTTGACATCAAGATATTAAATGCAATAACCCTTATCATCAAGTTAATTACCATATAACAATAACAATTTAACATATGACATACTCATCAACAACATATAACATTATCATCAAGTTAAGTAACATAAAATAACAACAAGTTACTATCATGCATGACTGTCCAACACATGTGCATATGATTACACTGATCAACTAGCATGTACCATGCATATAACCACACCAACAATAGAATGACAAGTATATAAGTAACCATAATTCTTATAATAACCATTAACAACATACCTGCATACCCAACATACAAATGTATGTGACGATTTTATCTTACCCTAAAGTCTAGTGTTGTAACCTCGCTTTGATGATCTACATCTCCTTCTTTATCTCAACCAACACATCAGCACCATAACAACCAACAACATCATGATGATAAAAATTACATACGATGACCTCACAATGCATTTTTGACCCACTATACATGCATAACCATAACCACTATAATGCATGCATAACAATATATAGACATTGACATGCATAACAAATGCATATACAACTGACACGCATTCATGACAAGCACATCCCAATATCCACATCGTCAACCTTGACATGACAACACAACTATAACAATATACAATACCATGCATACATAACAATAAAAAATACAACCTACATGTATGCATGAAAAACACATTCCACCCTTCAAGTCCAAGTGTTGAATTGTGCTCTGATACCACTCTGTAAAACTTTCCTCCCAAATTTACCCAAGCTAACTAGTCCACAGGGGTAAATATTTGATGAATAGTTAATATGATGTGATTCCACTCCCTAAGTGTAGTTAAGGAAGTGAAATGTATGAACCAACATATTGCAGACCTCCCCTAGGTGTTGCAGGACCCCGAGAAGCTAATCTACCACTCCAGGTGCCCAACCCCTAAGTTAAACTAACCTTTCAATCAATTAAATGCGCATTCTCTCCCACGAAATGGGCATGCGTGTGACTAGGACCCTCGATTCACTCCCACAATGCCTGTAAGGGAGATACTACAATACTTTTCAACCTGTTCTATGCTAGAGACTATGAGATTTAAGCCACTTCTTCAGGGCTAATCTCCAAACCACTGCCCAAAACTTAATGAGACTTTCCAAGACAATAAATGAAACTAAGAAAAATCCTCTACCATAAAACATGATCAAGGAATTGACCTTACCAAGCCTGACGATGACATACATTTCGTCAAACACATTATGAACATGTAATCTACAAGTTATAACAACATATCTGAGGTTAGGGGTCTCATAATTATTTGAGATTCATAAGGAATCATTGATGCCTTATCAAATTAGTTGCAGTACCATGTATTAGGTCATATATTCATTGTTCATTCATTTATCAACAAAAACATGATGATAGCCATACATCATAACTATCATAAAACATTCGCATAGCCATCATATAACCAACAAAAGTAAAAAGGATACAACAACCATAAATACCACATATGAACTTTCCATTTCTCCTAATTTCCATTATTTTAATAAATAAAATGTCAATTAATTCCATTTTTCCTTTCCAAAGCCTTTTCGATTGCCTTTGCCAATTTCCTTTAGCCATAATAAACAAATTGCACACCCGCTAGGATGTTTTTCCCATCATTTGGCTTGGAATACATGTCCCATGACCTTTGTTTTATATTTTTTTACATGAATTTTTAGCCTAAGTTGTTACAGATAATAAAGATAATGGACACAAGAAGTGGGCTCCAAGCGAGCTAAAAACCCCTCCAAGGGGACAACCTAAAAATAATCTCTTCTCTTCTTATAAAATCTACTACAAATGAGAATTCCAAGACTCAATGTTGAAGAATATAGGGAAATTAGATATAGTAGGATTCTTCTATACTTGATAAAAATTTGTAAAGCACTTTTTCAATTTAACTTTTTATCTTGATCTTCTTCTCTTATTATTATTGTATGGTTGTTTACTTCATCAAACTGTTACAAAAACATAAGATATTGGCTCTGTGCAAGGGAAACACCTCTCTCTCTTAGAGAGGAAAACCCTTTCGTAAATTTCTCTTATTGAAGCTTCTTATTCATCAATATCAAACCCTAGACCCTTGAAAAGAATATCCTCCAAGCACAACTCAAGTCCTTTCTTCTGACACTTTGTTTCCCAAAACTTCTTCCTCCTTCTTCTAGCACTTTGTTCCCTGACAACTGATGATAGTCCTTGTTATGTTATCTCCTAAAAGAGATAATTTATGTTTGATCCTTAGTGAGGTCCTTCACTAATGAGGATACCTTCCTTCTCTTGACCAACTGAGATCCTTCTTGATGTGAGGATGAATACTTAATGTGACGATATTGTAGCCCTAGTTTCTTGCATGTGTGAGAGGTTTCCTTGTGTATTTGACTCATTTCTCCTTCGCTTGAGAGAGCCTCTTCTTCACTCGAGGAGGAGGCCTTATAGGCATAAATTTCTAGCCCAAAAAATGAGAGATGAGAAATTGTAATTTTTCTTCTATAGTGATTGCAAATAACCCTCCTTTCATTGCACGTGTGATTGTAATTCACCCTAAAAATAGTCCTTTAAACTTCAGTTATGTCTCCTCCTTCTTCGCTGCACTAGAGGCTCCTTATACTTGTCTTTCTTCAACTTTTACTGGGATTCTCTTGCTCAGGCCTTGACTAACAACTCTATCTCTCATAAGATCATAAGATCATCTCACAATGTTGGCGAGAACAATGACTTATAGACACCTTAATCATTGTCTCTCAAAGTACATACTCATCCGGGTGTTCATTGAGTATGACCTTCTAGGACTATTCTTGTCTTGGGTTCCCAACCCTCAAAGAATATCGGTCTGCTTTCCTATTCTTATCTTGGGTGCCCTACACATCCTCAAAATTATTCAGATGGTAGATGATTACCCAATCCTTCCATTATTTCTTCCCAAGTCAAGACACGAATATTGTGTCTATATCTTCCTCTTAATTGAGGAAGACATGCCCAAGTTTCCTCTAAAAAGGAACTTGCTCAAGATCATCTGTGATTAGGAACTTGTTAGAACTCCCTCTTAGCTAGGGACTTGTAAATACATCAAAAGCTTCTTCCTTCTAGTTCCTTCAACTGCTTGATCTCATTCCTTCTTTTGAAGTCATGAAGTCTTTGTTTGAAGTTCTTCTTCATAGGGCACTAGCCATTGATCACTTTCCTTCCTGGCTTGTTCATGTCATTTCTCCCTTCGTGGAACGTGGCCTTCTTGATATATTTCAAGATCTTTCATCGTCTCACTACTCATTTGTTATCTGACTATGCTTTAGAATATTTATTACATATCTTTTAAGTTGTACTTTCTTATTACCATACTTCGATTTAGTGGACCTTCATGAATTCATCCTGATATTGCTTCAACATCAAATAGTGCTTTTGTTGGATGGTTCCTTCATCATGACATATTTGTAGAGTTGAATCAATTATCTACACCTTAGTATCTCCTAGGACTTCATATGCTTGATCTCTTTCTTCATTTGATTCTTCTTGGAGTGATTATTCAACCACATTATACTCCTTATTGGAGCACTTCTTCATGTTGACCTTCATTGCATTGTAGTACATGCCGCCGAGCAATTTATTGGTGAAAGAGATCCTTTTATACTTGATAGTTCTTTAGAATTATTCCCATGACCCAATAATATATATGATGACCTGACTTAAAATTTGACGTATACATAGCTCGTCTTGATTCTGGTTTGATCATCTTGTCTTCATTTTATGGTTCTTATTGATTGGTGTAGCCTTGCTTGCTTCATATTTTCTTGCCTTCATATCATCCTCTCTTGAATCCCTTGAATGGGACTTTGAATGAGACAACTACCCTTATTTAAAAATCTTATTTTGAAGATTCTATCAGAGGATCTTGAAGACCCTTATCCTGAAAATGTTTCTTCCTTTTGATGATAGAGGCCCTCTAAGATTCTTAATCATGATTAATTATTCCTTCATTGTGGATGAGGTCCTATAAAAGTTATGCTCCTTCTATATGAATATCTTGAGCTATATCTACACCATGATCCTATATTCTAGAAGATGATACTTAACCACGCATCCTATCCTATCTTTATATGCTCCTATGCTACTCAATACTTTGAAAGAAGTATTTAAGTAAAGACATTGACTTAGCCATAGTAGAGATCTGGAGGATCTTCCTTCTTCTGCTTCTTGTATTCTTCCTTCACTTCTTTAGTTACATGAGATTCTTTCCTTTTTCTTTTCTTGTTGTTGTCCTTCTCAAGCTTAGGACAATCCATTTTGTAGTGTCCATATTCTTAGCATCCAAAGCATTGGAATTTGGACATATCTCTATTTCTTGTTCTTCTTGGACCAAATTTGCCAAATTTTCCCTTTCTCTTGGCCATGGTAGAAAATTCTTGCTCCTCTGGTCCCACATCATCCAAGGCTTTGAGTCTAGTTTCCTCTATATTGCATAGAGACCATAGTTCACTTAGTGGGGTAGCTTCTTTCTTGGCATATATGCTTGATATGAAGTTGCCCCAATCCTCAAATAGAGCATTGAGTACTACAATTATCATTTCTCTGTCAAACATGACTTCTCCTAGTTCTTTAAGTTGATCCCTCATCTCGGAGATCTTCATGAAGTAGGGAGTTATTCCTTCCTTCAATATATTCATCTTGTACAAATCAGTTCATAGAGATATCACTTCTCTAGTTATGCTTATAGAGAATAGCTCTATTAGTTTATCATAGATTTCTTTTGATGTTTCAAATTTGGAGAAATAAGGAATGGGAGAGTCTTTCATAGATTCCATTAGAATCCTTTAAGCTCTTGTCTCATCCTTATTTTACTTGGCTAAAGCTTGATTTTTTTCCTTACCAGGGATAGTGATATTCCCTTTGATGAGGTCTAGAAGTTCATTCTCCTTGAGAAGTAAATGAATCCTCTTCTTCCATTCAAGGAAGTTATTAGTCTGAAGAATTTGTTTCTTTCCTTGCAAAAATACATTGATGTATGTTGAGGAGGGGACATATATACTGTAGAAAATCCTATAGATCCACAAGAAAATACAATTTGCTAAAGTAAGAGACAAGAATCTACTCCTACTCTTTACAGTGAAATCCCATAAACATCGAGAAAAAAATTATCAATAGAGGAAGATAATCAAAGGAACATAACACAATAAATATATGTGGGAAAGCCACAACTCAAAACCCCACTATCTGTTTTGTATAGATCCTTAAAATCAAGATGAAATTACAATGCTTCTTCTCTCTAGAACAATCCCAACACTCAGCAAATTCAATCAACAACTCATAAGCAATCTCAAGGCCAAATCTTAGCCAATTCACAAGCTCTCCAAGTCTCTATTCCAATGTGTAATTCCTATGAAGGATAATTTGTATTTAAAGGAAAATAAAGCTGCCAAAAATAGCACAATCCCTCAAGGATCAGTTCCTGATTGCATGCACTATCAGTGCATCTCAGAATTATCTAAAACAAATAGTGCATTGTCCCTGCACTCTAGTATCTATTGGGTCTTTCTCAGAATCAACATGCATGTGTTTCTAATGGTGGAATCTTTAGTTAACTAGTGTAGCACTAATTAGGTCACTAGTGTCCCAACTGACTGTTTACTCACTATTACTTCTTGAAACTGATTGGAACTAATTCAACTAGACTTAACTAAATAAAATATGTTAACTAATTAAAACTCATTCATAACTCATCCTTAAATCCTATAAGTTAGGGAGAGCATATGCATGTATTCTAAACGACCTCCAATTCAAATTTCCTAAGTTAGTGAAGTTATTTAAGTTAACTAAACTTAATTAACTATTTTCAAATTCCTATGAGAAAAGAATTGTATTTTAATTCACAGTTTAATTCAAGGACAAATTAAACTGGAATTTCTTGTTGCCATTTCTCAACACTCCCTCTCAACAAGAAAGGGAGTATCCACTACCCCCATCCTGTCTCTGTGAAACTCAAATTTACATCTTGGAAATGCCTTTGTCATGATGTCAGCATCTTTCTCCTTCGTGGGAATCTAATCTAACAACATGATCTTCCTCAATACACATCTCTAAGATGATGATACTGGATATCTATATGCTTGGAATAATCATGAAAAACTGGATTTTCAGAGAGTTTGATACAACTCTGATTATCACAATAAATCATTGTCATATCCATTAACTAACCAAACGAACCAACCAGGATCTTCCTCATCCAGATATACTCACATGTTTCTTAACTTGCAGCCATGTACTTTGTGTCTACCGAACTGAGTGCAACTGATCTATGTTTCCTGTTGTACCAAGAAACTGCAGCTAACACAATACTAAAGATCCCTCCTGATGAGCTCTTCCTGTCACATCGAATCCCTACCCAATCTGCGTCAGTGAAGCCTTGAAGCTTCACTCCCTTCTTCTATATATACCACAACCAAAACTAAGTAGTGCCTCTGAGGTATCTCAATACATGCTTTTTCGCCTTCCAATACAGCTTGGTAGGCCTAACCATTGCTTGACTAAGATGGTTAGCTGCATAACACATATATGGTGATGTGTACACCAAATACATGAGTGAACCACAAGATTCCTATAAATAGTAGCTTCCATTACTTCTCCTGAAGTAGCAGCCTCCTTCCTTTAGTGCCAACTAGAGGAGTCTCCATTGGTTTACTGCTCTCCATGTGAATCTCCTGAGTATCTCACTGACATACTTTCCTTGAGATACAAAAAACTCCCCATCTCCCTACCATACCTCAATGCCAAGAAATTAATGCATGAGCCCCATGTCCTTCATCTCAAACTTTGTTGCAAGATCCTCCTTGCAAGATTTTATGAGCTTCTCATCACTTGTAATTATGAGATCATCTACACAAAGTACAATGATCAAAATTTTACATTCCACCAGTATGTGATACAAATTTGCATCTACTTCACTCTTCATGAAGCCCAACCTAGTGAAGTAGCTATCTATCATGGTAGCCAAGTACGGGGTGCATGCTTTATCTCATACAACTCTCCCTTGAGTCAGTGCACATGTGACTCATAGTCCAAGGTTTCAAAATGTTTGGGTTGCTCTATGTACACATCTTCCTCAATCGTGCCATTAAGGAAGGAAATATTCACATACATCTGATGGATACTCCAACCCATCTATGCAGATAGTGCCAAAATATATTTGACATATGAGTACCTTGCAACATGAGCAAAGGTCTCATCATAGTCAATCCCCTCTACCTATGAAAATCCACGGGCCAAAGGTATGGCCTTATTCTTCTCCACACTACCATCTGTAGCTTTATTTACATTATAAATCCAATGGGAGCTCACAAATAACTTGTCCTCTGGTCTCGAGACCACATCCCAAACACTCTTTCAAACTATGGAGTCATACTCCTCCACCATCACATTAATGCAAACCGACTGGTGCACTGATTCCTGAAAGGAAGATGGCTCTGTCACAACACATGCACCCGTAAGTGCCATGTATCTAGTGTACCTCTCTGGTGACTTCCTCTGTCTATGTTGAGAAGAGGGTTCTCCCACATTCTCCCATGCATCATCCAATAATCTATCAGCCTCTCTAGTGTGCTTTCTTCCCCCTTTGGAAGACTCTTCCTGAGTGGATGTCTCCACTCCAAGAACCTTTGCATGTGGCTTCTCCGCATAAATCTAAGGCTCCAAAACCTTAGGAACTAAGAATTCCTCCTCCACATGTATCTCAAGTTCCCTCTCAAGGGATACTCGCATGGCATTCTCCTCATCAAATTTGACATCCCTGTGAACCACTGTCATCCGACTGGTTTGCATCTACACCCAATAGATGTGGGGAGTGTCAGTGTACCCCATAAAGATCCCCACCTATGTTTTTGGCCCAAGGTTCTTCCATACATCTTTGGTCACATGGTAATAAAACGATGACCCAAAAATATTGAACTGACCAACATTTGGCCTAATACCAGAATAAGCTTCCTCTAGTGTTTTACTCACAAATATTCGATGCGGGCTATGGTTATGAACATAAATCATTCTGTTGCATGCCTCATCTGACAAGTGTAGTGGTAGGCCCTGATCATGCAACATCGCCCTTTTTCCGCTACTATTCTCTTTTTCTTCCTCTCTGCAACCCCATTTTGTTGAGGGTTATGAGGTGCCATCAACTCTCATTTAATCCTTTCCGTTGCAAAGAAGTTCTTCAACTCGATTGAGACATATTCTCCACTATTATCACTCCATAGATCTTTAACCTTCTTGCCTCACTCTTTCTCGACCAATTCTTTGAATTCACAAAATTTTGTGAGCGTATGATCCTTTGTCTGCATGAAAAATATCTAGCATTTACAAGAATAGTCATCTACAAATATAACATAATACCTTTGTTTGGCAGTGGATATTGTCGAGAATGGTCCAAACACATCTAAATGGACTCTCTCTATAATAAACTCTGTTGGACTGTCTTTATCCCATGATGCAAGTGGCCAAATAGCTTGTGCCACAACTCATCGATGTCTCAGCTCAACATCTTTTCTACTTTTGAACTCAAAGCAACACAATACTCTAGCTCTATCTTATAGATATTGTGAACTAGAATCCCTATCTTCTGTACTTGACCTGTGGCTATGTGTCGAAGGAATGCCTTTCCTTTTGAAAAAATCACATCATAGCCTCTATCCTCAAGCATGGCAATGGATACCAAGTTCTTTAGCAGTGAGGGTACATGCATAACATTGTTCAAAATTAGTGGAGCCACATGCTCCCTCTCAAAAGTAATAGTGCCCACACCAATAATTCAAAAAGAGTGAAGAGAACTTTACTTGAATGATTCATGAGGCACAATACTTGCTAAGGTTTTGGAAATGGGTTAGCAAGCTAAGAGGGCTTGATTGTGGGGAAAACTCCACAGTTATGCGCACTTGAGGCAGAGGCGATCTGGGATGGGTGACCTCCTGGGAAGTCCTGGTTACTGGGTGCAAGCCCCGGAAGTGATGATTGACGCTATGTGATTTATTTCACTAGTTTCAATCACACTTCTTCACCCCTGTGAGGATCACCCAATGCAATGAGTGCTAAGTTGACTATTCAAAAATCATGAGAAATTAGTCAATTACGACTACCTCTCATGGAAATGGTCATAGATGAATGACTTACTTAATGCAGTTGAATCCCAGAAAATGATATCTAATATAATGCACTATGAAAACCCCTAATACTTAATTCGAAAAGAGTGAAGGGAACTCTACTTGAATGGTTCATGAGGCACAATACTTGCTAAGGTTTTCAAAATGGGAAAACTCCATAGTTAAGCGTGCTTGAGCTAGAGGTGATCTTGGATGGGTGACTTCTTGGGAGGTCCTGGTTATCGGGTGTAAGCCTTAGAAGTGATGATTAACGCTATGTGATTTATTTCACTAGTTTCAATCCCATTTCTTCACCCTTGTGAGCATCACCCGATGCAATGAGTGCTAAGTGGACTATTCAAAAATCATGAGAAATTAGTCAGTTATGACTACCTCTCATGGAAATGGTCATAGATGAATGACTTAACACATTTGAATCTAAAAAAATGATATCTAATATAATGCACTATGAAAACCCCCAATACTTAACACTATATTTACCATCATCACCCCTCTTGATATGCATCTTGAGATATTTCGCCTCTAGTTCACAGAATAACTCTTTGTCGCCAGTCATGTCGAAAGAAGCTCCACTGTCTAAGTACAAAACACTTCCCATCATTGAAGACACCATGCATGTAATGACGGAAAAGTCCAATTCAAATTGGGAGGCCAAAACCTCACCCACCACTCCTTTTGAGGACTTCTCATTGGACTTCTTCAATGGAAAATTTGTAGTAAAGTGGCCCATCTTGTGTAAATGAAAGCATTTAACTTTTGTCATGTCCTTCTTCTTACCTCCATGATAAGAATCTGATTTGGAATGAGAAATTATACCTTTCCCGTTCCTTGCATTAATCACTAAGGCACAATTCTCTTCATAATCAGTCTTTGATGAAGAACCCTCCCCGGTGTTCCTCCTGATCTCATCCTACATCAAATCTGACTATCGTCATTCCCAATCTAGCAGCTTCTCCTAACCATTTACAAAGTCCTAATAACTATGCCAACTCTTTGGGAGTCCAAGAAGATCAATGAATTCCTTCAAGCCATTATCTTCTAGCACAACCTCCATCCTATCCCTCCAGGCTATAAAATTCAAGCTTCCTTGCAAGGCATAATCAGGCATCAACCCATGGAATGCCATCTTCTGATCCTGAAGTATGTATGCAAATTTGACTTTCACCTGTAACCCAAAAACTTAAAACTTTGAAATCTCCTCTAGAGACATGATTGTAAATCAACGATATCTCCCTCATCTGAACTCTGATTCGGCATTTTTTTTTTGAATTTGGGTATCTCTTCCCAAGGAATCCAAATATACAATTTGTTTATAAGAAAAGTCACAGAAAATCTCATAACCTCTCTACAAATGCTCAGCCCAAAAAACAATCTTGCTCGGATACCATATAGAAAACCTTGTAGATCCACAAGCTAATGCAACTTTCTAAAGCAAGAGACAAGAATCTTCTTATACTCTTTACAGCGGAAGACCATAAACATCGAGAAAACAATAATCAATAGAGGAATGGAATCAAAGGCACATAAGACAATAAATATCCAGGGAAAGCCACAACTCAAAACCCCACTATCTATTTTGTATTAATCTGAAAAATCAAGATAAAATTACAATGCTTGTTCTCTCTAGAATAATCCCAGCACTCAGCAAATTCAATCTCCAACTCATAAGAAAGCTCAAGGCCAAATATTATCCAATTCACAACCTCTCCAAGTCTCTATTCCAATGTGTAATCCCTATAAAGGATAGCTTGTATTTAGAGGGAAACAAATAGTGCACTGTTCCTGAAACTGATTGGAACTAATTTAACTGAACTTAAATCAATAAAATTATTTAACTAATTACAACTCATTCATAAGTCATTCTTAACTCCTATAAGTTAGGGAGAACATATAAAAGTCTTATAAAAGACTTCCAATTTGAATTTCATAAATTAATTAAGTTAATTAAACTTAATTAATTATTTCCAAATTTCTATTAGAAAATATTTCTATTTTAATTCATAGTTTAATTCAAGGACAAACTAAACTAGAAGTTCTTGTTGCCATTTCTCAACATATACTTACTTGATGTAGTTTGTGATGTAGCTTTCTTTCTTCTTGAAGAATCAACGACTTGCCCTCATGGATCTTGATGATCTTCAAATTGTTTCCTTCAAATAGATGTGCTTGATTATGATATTTTCTTGGACAGTAGGACTTGACTTGTAGGGCTTCTTCCCTTCAAGATGGTGTAGCTTGATGTAGGCCCTTATTTGACTTGATTTTCTTGTAGGCATCTTTGTATAAAAGGCTTCCTGCTTTGCAAACCTTGATGAATAGTAGATGGTAGACCTTCTTGTCCTTTATATGATTAAGATTTCTTGTCTTGATGCTTCAACCTTGTAGTTGTTCTTGAGATGTCCTTCCTTGATGATTCACCTCATTTGTGCTCTTGATATTCCCTTTCCTTGATGTGTCATGTTAGGTCTGATATCATGTTGAAGAATCTAGGGAAATTAGATATAGTAGGATTATTATATATTTGAAAACAATTTGTGAAGCACTTTTTCAATTTAACTTGTTAGCTTGATGTTCTTCTCTTATTATTATTGTATGTGTGTTTGCTTCATCAAACTTCTACCAAAACACAAGAAACAAGAACACAAGATATTGGCTCTCTACTAGGAAAAAACATCTATTGAAAAATCAACTATGACATTTCTTCTATAGTGACCACAAGCAACCGACATTTCCTCACACGTCTGACTACAATTCACCCTAAAAATATTCCTTTAAACTTTAGATATGCATTCTCTTTCTTCATTGCACTAGAGGCTCCTTATACTTGTCTTTATTCACCTTCTACTCGCCTTCTCTTGCTCATTGATTTTAGAAGTATGATTGCTTATTGTTGGAGGATTGAATAGCCTCTATATATAGAGGTTTGTCCCTCCTATAGGCCGACTTGAGGCCTACTAGGAGACTATATTACAACTTGATTTTTCTTCTTCGGGATTTATTCATTTGGTGATCTTGTTGGATGGAGGACTTGTGACTTTCCTTGGAGGTATTCTTTTGGCTGTTATACAAATATATACATAGTGTAACATGCCCTTAAGGGTCTTCAGATTTTTCTTTTGACTCTTTGACTTACCTATTGCACTTTGACATGTGCAAGACCTATTTCAATGAGAAAGAAACTCATTGACAAATAAAAAAAGGAATAAAAAATTCTTGTATAAATACAAATATCAAAAGTACATTTATGAAGACTGAACCTAGTTACACTTTCTTCAACACTCAAGACACTAGACCAAGTCTTCCTCCAAGCACCAAGTAAACCATTCAAGAATATATTTCAAAAAATTTGAAGTTTAACCAATTCAACAAAAGTAAAAACAATTCAAATCTACTTCACTTCGGAATTTTGGCCCTCTACTTTAGGTGTGAAACTTCTACCCTTTAAAATAATAGAAACCCTAAATTATTTGCATGTCTTAAACTTCCAAAAAATCATTCCTTATTGGGAACACGATCCACTAGGACAGTTTTGGGGCTAAAAGCCCATGTTTTGGGTCAATTGTGTAAAAAAGTTTTAAATTCTCCGCATTTTGTTGTTGCAGAGCACGAAGGTGTTAAGAGTCATAAAGGGTTGTCTTCCCCTATTTTGTTAAGTGTAAAGTCAGCTGTAAAGATCCACCCATGGTACGCAGACCATGGGATTCTATAAAAGGGAGCTAAGTAATCTCTAAGTAGTTTTTGTAGAAGAAGACGAGTCTTGGAATATTGGTAGAGAAGTCTAAGTGTTTCGAGTCTTAGCGTAGGTGGAGGGTCTGCAGCTGAGTGCACAAAGGCCTAGGTTAGAAGTCTATAATTGAGTGCATGGACCCTTGCTGCTGTGTGCGTTGGGTGGATAGAGTCTGTATCAAATCGAAGATATCAATAAAGAGAAGTATTCTACAAACTATGTGTATTTATTTCTTGTTAATACATCCAGTTATATTGCGTTTTGGGTTTAATTTACAATGTTTATGTAATGTGCGCAAATGTGTGATTATATTGGTTAGTTAACTGGAATTAAGAATATCAGTTTACGTTGTGCTAACTGTGACTGTTTAGTAATATAAGTAAAACACTTAAGATAAGTTGGGAACCTATACAATACGTTGTCATAACTGCGCGAAAATACCTGGATCGCAGGTCAAGGTTGCACAAAGGTAGGAACATATCGTATAAATCGACATCATGGCCATCTTAGGGTGTGGAAACTTGCTTCCAGCATCCCCCCATGTTGGGTTGTGTTATATTCTTTCCACGACTAGAGCATGTAGTTAACTGGGGGGTTAGGAGGGGGACAAATTAGGGACTTTGTACCAATCTAAGTCTCTGGTCAATAAATTGTTCCATGGAAAAGCTGTATAACCTAAGGATGAAAGTTGGAGACTCGGTGACAAAGCATCTTAACACATTTAATGCTGTAGTAAGTCAGTTAGCATCTATTGATATTAAAATTTCAGATGAAGATAAGTGCATGAGTTTGTTGTGTTCTCTACCAGATTCATGGTATAGTCTGGTTATTGCAATAAGTAGCAATGCAACTGCCTTGCAGTTTGATGAAATAGTCTCATCCTTGCAGACGAAGGAGATGAGATGGAAAAATATGGAGATCTAGAATGGTGATGCCCTTTTTGAACGAGGATGGCCCCAGAACATAAACAAAAATAAGTCATTGAGTGGGAGATCTAAATTTGCAGGAAATCCTTTAAAGGTGGTGTGCTGGAAATGCAGAAAGGAAGGGCACTACAAAAGGGACTATAAATCTAAAGCTCCTGAAAAAGGAAAGCGATATGATGATGCTCCTTATGTAGAGGCGAAAACCACCTCAGATGAAAGTGGGGATGTGTACTTTTCTTCTTCAAGTACACATGTAGATCATGAGGCATGGTTGATTGACTTAGGTGCATCCTTTCACTTCTCCTCATAAAGAGTGGTTCTGGGAGTATGAGAAATACAATGGTGGTGATGTCTTCTTAGGGGATGAGCGGAAAGCTAGAATCATTGGTCATGGAAAATCAAAGTTGAAGTTGCAAGGTGGAAGGGTTAAAACACTTTCGGGTGTTCTGCATATTCCTGTGTTGGCCAGAAATATGATTCTTGTAAGCAAGTTGGACGATGCAGGTGTAAAAATAGTGTTCGAGAAGGATACCTACAAAGATGGTTCGGGGAGCACTGGTGTTGATGCGAGGAGTTTGGATTGGAACTCTATACAAGATATGAGGTAGCATAGTTGTTGATGGGTGCAAGAGTTCTACGGTTCATAAAGGTGGAGCAGAAAATCTAGTGGTCTCTAGAGAGAAGACCATGCTGTGGCATCAAAGGCTTGGTCATATTAGAGAGAAGGGCCTTCGAATACTTCATGGTAAAGGTATGGTAGAAGGTATGAGTAATAGCTATCTATATTTTTTATTTCTGTGAAAATTGTGTCTATGGAAAGTAGAATTGGGTGAGTTTCTCCTCTAGTGGTAAGAGGGTGAAACATATATTATATCTTGTGCATATTAATGTATTTGGACCTTTGAAGGTTCCATCACTGGGTAAGTCTATATACTATGTATCATTTATAGATGAATTCTCAAAGAATACATGGATATATTTCCTTAAGAAGAAATCTGAAGTATTTGATAGGTTGAAAGAATTTAAGGCTTTGGTGGAAAACCAAATAGAGAAGAAGATAAAGGTGTTGAGGACAGACAATAGTGGAGATTTTTGCAGTAAGGAATTTGAAGAATTCTATAAGAAGTGTGGTATAGCATGGTAGAAGACTACTCCATATACACCTTAGCAAAATGGAGTTACAGAAAGAATGAAAAAGACGTTGATGGAAAGGGCAGGAGGTATGATCAGTGGTGTCAGGTTAGGACAAGAATTCTGGGTAGAGGCGGTGGAGACAGCATGTTACCTGGTCAACATATCACCTTCATCAGCGTTGGAGGATAAAACTCCACAGGAGGTATGGACTGGTAAGAAACCCTCTCTTTCACATCTGAGAGTATTTGGATGTGATGCATATGTACATGTTCCAAAGGAGAAACAAACCAAGTTGGATAGTAAATCTGAAAAGTGCATCTTTATTGGGTATAAGGATGGTTTAAAGGGTTATAAGCTTTGTAACCCAGTAACAAGGAAGGTTGTGTATAGCCGAGATGTGGTGTTCAGAGAGGTGAAATATGTTATTAAACATGAAGTCCAACCAAGCGAACGTAAGAATATAGAGTTTGAGCTAAAGGAGGAAGAATCATACTCTACAGCAGAGGAGGAAGCAAAAGATGAAGAGCGACAAACTCCGAGTGTGAGAAGATCAGTTCGAGAAAGAAGGCAGCTAGAAAAGTATAGTCCATCTGCTTTCTGTTCAAATTTTTCTTTATCTATTACTGATGATGATCCCAAAACTGTGAAGGAACCAGTAGATTCAGAGGATGGGAAACTCTAGAAAGAGGCCATGGTTGATGAAATGGAATCTTTGCACAAAAATGAGGCCAAGGTAACTCCCGTTAAATTACTTTTATCTATTGTTTCTTCTTTTGATTTTGAGGTAGAACAGATGGTTGTGATGACAACATTTCTTCACGGGGATGTTGAAGAGGAAATCTACTTGAAGCAACCTGAAGGCTTTGTGGTGAAGGGTAAGAGAGAACTGGTATGCAAGTTAAATAAGTCTTTGTATGGGTTAAAACAGTCACCCAGGATGTGGTATCATAAATTTGATACATTTATACGGGGACTTGGCTTCACCAGAAGCAAAGCAGATCACTGTGTGTATTTTAAATTAAGTGGTGATTGTGTTATGTATCTGGACTTGTATGTGGATGATATGTTGCTGGTTGGAAATGACAAAGAAATTATCTAGGATTTAAAGACCCATTTGTCCTCCAAATTTGACATGAAAGATCTTGGTGATGTAAACTATATTTTGGGCATTGAAATTAAAAGAGATTGGAGAGAGAGGAAGCTCTGGTTAAACCAGAGGAAGTATTTCGAGACAATATTGCAGAGGTTTAATATGCAAGATAGTAAACTAGTGAAGGTTCCTATTCCTGTAGGTGTAAAGTTATCTATTAAACAGTGTCCCAAGACACAAGAAGAGTAAGAGGACATGTTTTGTGTTCCATATGAAAGTGCAGTCGGTAGCCTGATGTATGTGATGGTCTGTACTAGACCAGACATTGCACATGCAGTGGGAGGATTGAGTAGGTTTATGTCAAAACCAGGGACGGACCACTGGAAAACAGTGAAGCAGGTTTTTAGGTATTTGCATGGCACTAGTGATTATGGTTTGTGCTACCAAGGAAGACCAGGATTGGACAGAGTTTTGGATATCTGTGGCTTTGTTGATGTAAACTAGATTGGAGATCTAGATTAGAGAAGATCTAAAGTGAGTATGTGTTTAACATATTTGTAGGTACAGTCAGTTGGATGAGTAAGAAACAATTTGTTGTGGCATTATCAATTACAGAGGTAGAATACATGGCAGACACTCATGTAAGTGAGGAAGCCGTTTTTTTATAGATATTGTGTTCCAGTATGGGGTTAGTATACGGAGCTATAAGGATAGACTATGACAACCAAAGTGCAATTTTCTTGGCAAAGAACCTTGCTTACCATTGAAAGACAAATCACATTGATGTTCAATATCACTTTGTGAGGGATATGATAGAAGACAAAAAGGTGTTGCTGGAAAGGTGGACACTTTGAAGAAAACTGTAGATGCATTAACAAAATTTATGAGCTCTGAGAAGTTCTCTTGGTGTAGAGAAATAATGGGCATTGCAGGGGTGGATAAATGACTAAGCTCTCTTGTGGCCCCCTCTGGAAAGAAAACAACAAGTGGGATAATGTTGGGTTATGTTATATTCTTTCCATGAGTAGACCACGTAGTTAATCAGGGGGTTAGGAAGGTGCGAAGCCCCCCCTTTCGTTGTGCCAATTGCATCGCGGGGGGAGTCACTGGGGGTTTGGTCGGACCTACCTATGGTTCTGTTCATGATTTTCGAACATGGTTTTGGAAACGATGGTTTTTCAGTCCATGGTATTGGATGTTTTGGCATGTATAAATATGTATTGTAACATTGAAAGGAACATAATGAAAAATCAAGCTGGTAGTCTTGGTTTTGGGATCTAGGGGAAAATCTCTGTGTATATGTGTTTTATGTGTTTTGCTCTCACATTGTTTATTTTCTGTGTTTTAGAATTCATATACAGGTAATTTCTATATGGGGTTAAAGCCTACACCCCATACTGCCTCGGGTGAGATTTCAGTCCACACTTTGCGAGTTGATGTCGAAAAGGCTTGTAGTGTAGGGATTTGTTTAGCTAACTAACCTTGAACCTGAGTCAAGCCCCCCACAACCAACAATTTTTTTCATTGTCGAGACCAGAATCTGCATCAGAGATATGTGATGTCGTATCACTAGAATCAAACTAAGAAAGAGATTGAATACTAGTTGGACAGGAAGATCCACGAATTTGCAATGCAGGAGAACAAAAATGTGCAACTAACAGAGGAATAGTGGTTGGATAGATACCTATGTACAGAAATCCACGATATCTTTTTCTGTTCCTTTTTGTTTGAGTTATACTAGTGGATCACAAAGCTAGTAGATAGCCAAGGAAGGTGGAGACTTGATAGTCCTATTGTCTGGACCCCAGAGCTGGTACAAATACTGGAAGCCTCTATCGATAAGATCGCATGTGTTGTTGATCATTAGATTGATCGCATCATAGGAGGATTTGTGAATGAATTCATGGTCGATATCTTAGTTAGTTATAGCAAGGCAGAGTGATGCCTTTTCAAAGGTCCGTGAGGTAAGTACTTGAAGTCTTTGAATAACTGGATTAAGATGTTATTGTGCTAAAAATGGGTTATGCAGCTAGCTTGATGTTTGGAGCTACGTGAAGTGGAGATGATTACAAAAATGAAGGAAGAAAAGGTCTTGAATATAGCCCACCGATATGACTGTCATTAAGTGACGAGGAGGGAGTAGCGCAGGCTTCTCTGTGAAGTCCAGTTCAGTTAATAAGACAGAGATTCTTGTGATTTCCACCTCCACCTACACCACCTCCAATTTCAGCACCGTCACCTGCGAATTCACCCATACCACCACCACCTCCACCTCAGTTGAGCATGGAAAATTCAGTGAAGCTGCCTATGTTTAAAGGCGTAGCAAATGAGGACTCGGACCAGTTTTGGTTCATTGTGAAAGCTATATGGGAAGCTCAAGGCATCACAGATGATAATATGAAGAAGGAAACATTGATTAGTGCTTTGTAGGACTGCGTGTTGACTTGGTAAATCAAGTACTCTAATGATAACCCAAACACTGGATTGGCAGACATCCAGACCACACTGAATAAAGGGTTAAGTAGGCATAAATATGAGGCACAGTCGATTGTGGGGTTCAAGGAAATCATGATGAAGCTAGGTGAGACACCTTGGGAATTGGATCATAGCTTGAAGTGTAAAATCTGTGAAGCTAATATGAACATAACGGATGGACAACACCACGAGTGGTTCATGGCCTCACTCCTGCCTCACCTAAGGTTTGAACTATCACAACAGAAGATTATGACTCAGGTAGAGGCCTTGGAGATTGCAATGAGACTGCATGAAACACAAACGCAAGGTCTGAATCTAGGATTTTAGCAGATCCATGCACAGTTGCAAAATCTTTTCCTTGAAATGCAAAGTTTAAAGTAGGATGGAACAGTTCAACTGGAGGTGCGCGAAGAGGTATGGTGCCTAAACTGTAAAGGCCAGGGGCATGACAAAGACCATTGCGTGGTCTTTGTGAACTATATTGTAGGAGGAGGACTAATGCCTTTGAGGCTGAAAGCCTAAGAAAGACCGAGTGTGGGGTCTATGTTGTGGTGCGCTATATGTCAGGTAGCAGGAAAACATGCAATGCATAACTGTCATTTGTTGTAGAAGTTTTTACAAGCCCCGCAACAACTATTTTGCAACTTCTACAGGTCGGTAGGGCATGATGAGCACGGTTGCCGAAGTTATGAATTGATGATGGAAAGAACACCCACCTATAGGGTTCAGGCAGAAACATGGCCCCCTGGCTAGAGCACAGGGATAGCGTGAACAAGCTTTCACATGCATAGATGAGGGTGAGGCAGAGGAGGGCCTGACAGAGGTCGGGGACAACTAATCTGTTACAACTATGGAGGACTAGGACATTATGCCCGTGAATGCCCTAACCCAATGCAACTGTCGTGCAAATATTCTACTCAGTTTGATCATGAGACAGAGGACTCGCTGATAGTGAGGATACGTGACGAAGGGGTGCTACCACCTCAGCTGAATTAGAACTTGCAGATGATGAGGGTTGAGCATCGTGAAGAGGATCTGAATGTGAATATAGTGCTTCAAAGTGGAATTGCAACACTTGACAATAAGGGGAAACAACCCGAAGATAGTGCAGGGTTCGCAAAGCTTTGCCGAAGGAGGCTGAATTTGATTTGGAGCGTGCACGTGAAACATTCATGATGGCATAGAATATCTTCACTGAGGCATCCGCCTCAGGTTGAATGGATGAGCCTGGTCAAGAAATGGACCCTTCTATGCTTACGACCTTTCTAGAAACTTGCATGAAGTTGATGCGCGATAACAAAGCTGTAAAGGGGCTATAAGAGCTTATAAATAGATGCACCAAAAACACTCCGGGTGAACCACATGTGGTACAAAAGATTGGTAAGCATAAAGCAAGGACAAGTCGGGAGATGAGACTTACTGCTCGGATAGGAGAATATGAAATGGATCAAGTTATTTTGGACCTGGGGTCAGATGTGAATATGTTACCAAAGCAAACTTGGGAGCAGATGGGAAGACCCGCACTGTAGTGGTCTCTGATTCAGTTAAGGATGGAAAATCATTAGAAGATCATCCCCAAGGGGCGGCTGGAAGAAGTAACTATAGATATTGAAGGCGCAAGTGTGTTGGATGACTTTGAAGTAATAGAAATTGTGGATGATAGGAACCCCTACCCTGGCCTCCTTGATATTTATTGGGTTCCTGATATGAATGGGGTAATCAACCTAAAGAAGCGAAAGATGATATTTGAAAAGAAATCTCTCCGCATAATACTACCCGTAGACCCTGATGAAGGATAGCGCTATACTGAACCAGTCTACGATTATGAGAGCGATGACCATTTGGATTACATATATAAG
This sequence comes from Pinus taeda, assembly GCA_000404065.3. NCBI lineage: Eukaryota > Viridiplantae > Streptophyta > Pinopsida > Pinales > Pinaceae > Pinus > Pinus taeda. Next base: position 34,595 of record APFE031605778.1, on the reverse strand, counting down.
ATAACAATGTGAGACCAATATTGGGTGAATCCAATAGTGGATGGACAAATTACATGGGATTGCGAGAGTTCCTACACCTCAGACTCTGATGAAGACTTTGAGCGCTAGTAGACTCGATTACATGAAGTAATGATGTTGAGCTGTAACATGATGACTTGGTCGTTGTGCTATGTGTCATGAAAGGTAAGAAATATGCCCACTTAGGATGGCTTGAATGATGTAGATGTATTTCTAGATGAATTTGAGAGGGAAGTAATAGAGGAGCAGCGCTTTGAGGCTTTAGACTGGGCACTGCACGCTACACCTGCAAGATGGTGGGGTATGCATAAGGGTAGCTTTGATGATTGGCGTGAGTGTAGGAGGATGATGTGCACATGCTTTGGGAAGCCAAATATATGAATGATAGAAAAATGTGATGGGAATAATGATCCCTGTGGACAGTTGTCCAAATGGGTTAAGGCTTATGGAGCGAAGCCCCAACCTCAATGGGTGCACTTGTTTTGTCATACCCTGGATGTCATCCCAATGAACTGGTATTTGGAAACAGAGCTCCACCATGGTACATGTGAAGGGGATATTCTGCGAGAAGGATTCATAATGACATTTAGCTTTGAATATGGGTTTGATTGTATTGAGGAAGTGCTACAAGAAGTGAAAGCAGTAATCTTTAGGATACCGCAGGATCCTTTGGACCTGATTCAAGCTGATTTGACTACTAAGTTGAGCCACGCGCTGGAATGCTATAATATGAGTAATGAAGAAGAAGAAGAGGATCCATGAAAGATTAACATCCCTGAAATAGAGGGTCACTATGAGGTGGAGGGACCGCAAATTAAGAATCTTGATATAGCCGTGCCATTGAAAATGAAACATGTAATATTGGTATGGAGGCAGAGCTGAAATTCGTGAAGATTGGCGATTACTGGGATGATGCAATAGTGGATAAGGTCATTAAATTTCTCTACGAATACCATGATTTGTTTCGTACCAAATTTACAGAGTTAAAAGGGATAATAGGAGACCTAGGTGTTATGCATATCACGTTAAATCCTAAAGCAAAGCCAGTTAAGAAAATACCTTCCCATCTAAATCCGAAGTAGAAGGAGAAGATTTGCTTAGAGCTAAACAAGATTCTCGTGCCTAACATCATTGAGCTCGTAGAAGAATCTAATTGGGTGAACCCAATGGTGGTACAGGAAAAGAAGCCAAAGGATGAAATAAGGATATGCGTAGATCATAGGAAGTTAAATGACACTTGCGTAGATGATCCTTTCCTGACTCCATTCACTGATGAGGTATTGGATAATGTAGGTGGTTAGGAGGTGTACTCCTTCACTGATTGGTTCTTTGGGTACCATTGGATCAAAATCGTGCTGAAGGTTAGAAGCAAGACGACTTTTGCAACTAAGTGGGGATGTTTTCAGTACACTGTAATTCCTTTCAGATTGAAGAATGCGCATGTGATTTTTTCACACGTAGTCATTGCTCCATTCAAAGAATTCCTTCCTAATTTTTTGGAGGTGTACTTTTATCACTGTACTATGTTTGGACTGGTTAAATGCCATGTGGTAAGTTTTTGCGTGATGCTAGATACTTGTTGAAGGTACCAGATTGTGCTCAATTTGAAGAAATGTTTGTTTCATGTTCCTTTTGGGACTCTGTTGGGACATGTGGTTTGTAGACAGGAACTGATGGTAGATTTGAAAAATATCGTAGTGATACTTAACTTGGAGGCGCCGAGGAGTGTGAAATAGTTTCACATGACGTTAGGACATACTGGGTATTACAGGAAGTTTATCAAGGGCTCTACCCAGATCACCACGCCTGTGGAGAAGTTGTTGAAAAAGGATGTCATGTTGTGTTGCAATGAGGACTGTAAGAAAAACTTGGATGTATTGAAAGAGAAAAAGGTCATTGCACTGATTTTAGTCTCCCCGCATTGGAATGAGTTTCATGTACATGTAGACGCATCATGTATAGTACTAGGAGCAGTGCTAACATAAGCTGGTAGAGGAGAATTGGACTATCCTATAGAATTTGCAAGGAGGAGGCTATCCTAGTCTGAGAAGAAGTATTCCAACACCGAGCGCGAAGGGTCAGCCATTGTATACGCACTCTAGAAGTTTAGACACTATTTGTTGGGTGGATATTTTAAGATGTATACGGATCATTCCCCTTTGAAATACTTGGTTAATAAACATGTGTTGGGGGGAGAATCTATATATGGTTGTTATTTTTCTAGGAATATGATTTTGGAGTTATTGTGAATCCTGGACGACTGAATGTAGGACCAGACCATCTGTCACACATCGAAACAGGGGAAGAGTCCACTAATTTGGAGGAAGATTGCTTGACACGCAACTATTTGTAGTGCACATTGTTGATGGTCATTTTGAAGACATCATACACTTCCTAACGATAGGGACTACTCGAGAGGGCTACACCATCCAACATAAGAAGGAGTTAGTGGTGCACTCAACGGACTTTTTTATCATTGCCTGACATTTTTACACAATGGGATCTAATGAAGTATTACAAAGATATGTACCAGAGTTTGAAAGGAACAATATCCTCGTAGACACTCATGGGGGTGCCGAGGGAGTTCATTATGTAGGAAAAATGACCACGCAGAAGATTCTATGCACAGGGTTGTGGTGGCCAACCCTCCATCAAGATTCAAAAGCTTACTACAAGGTGTGTGACGTGTGTCAAAGGACTAGCAGGCGAACGTGGAGTGATGAGTTGTCTTTGAATCCATAGATGACATTATAACCCTTTGAGAAATGGGTGATAGATTTTTTGGGACCCATTCAGCCCCAAGGGAAGAAGACGAGAGTATAGTACATTATCACCAGGATAGAGTATTTGATTCGATGGGTGGAGACAAAACCTGTGAAGGATTGCATAGGCATGACTGGTACGAATTTCCTCTTTGAGTATGTACTGAAGTGATTTGGGTGTCCAAAGATTTTGATGAGTGATCGCAGTATGCACTTTCTGAATGAGACGATCCACGCATTCACGGAGGAATTTCATGTATATCACTGGAAAATCAAGCCTTATCACCCACACACTAATGGAACAGTGGAAGCATTCAATAAGGTGTTGGAAAATGCACTGACCAAGGTTTGCAATGATAAGCAAAGTGATTGGGACCTGCACATACCCACAATACTATGGGCCTATACGACGACATGTAAAACGTTGACTAGACAGAATCCCTTTAGGCTTGTATATGGTGTTGAAGCAAAGATGTCCATGGAATACATTGTGCCTAGTCTATGTATAGTGGCACTCATGAGTATGACTGATTGCAAAGCCCTGGAAGAGAGGCTCGTGTAGCTAGTTGAGCTTGAGGAAGAGATATTTCTAGATGGATTTCACTAGTAGGTCTAAAAGTAGCGTGAAAAAGCATGGCATGATCGACACATTAATTTGTGCACCTTTAAGGTAAATGATCTGGTTTTGTTATATGAAAGTGAGTTTGATAAATTTCCAGGGAAGTTTAAAATGCACTAGTTAGGGCCCTATGTCATTAAGGAGATTATCGATGATGGAGTAGTTCAGCTGGTTAAATTGAATGGAGATCCCTTCCCAGGAAAGGTGAATGGCAGCCAATTGAAGCCATACATTGGTGATCTGGCCATGTGACTATATTAGAGTATCATATTCTTAGTGCTCTAGGTAGTTAAAAGGAGGCGTGGGACTATAAACTACACTGCTCGGGTTGGGGAGATGAGCGATTGGAGGATTGCATGAAGTGAGGAAATGTCAGAGGGTTCGTGACAGCATGTCGGTAGTTGTGCTACCTAGGCAAAAATCACACAGGTCGGCCAGAAAGTGACCGTTAAAGTCATTTTTCATGATTTGGCAGTAGAAATGTAGCCAAATGGAGTGGGCGACTGACATTTAAGATGAAATTTATGGGTTAGATCCTTGGAAATTTGCTGCCAATCTGGAATTAATGAAGCAAATGTGGGGGGAATGTTTAGATTTGAATTCAAAATGCCCTATAAATTACAGCTAGCTGCCTAGTGAAAAACACTTGGCATTTTGAAAATTGAGTTGTCGAGCTCTCAAGCGCACATGAACCATGAATTCTTTACAGCTCTGATAGCGAGTTCAGAATTTGAGAAATTACTAGAGGTCGTTAGTGTCGGTATCTTCATCCCTCTGTTAGAGATCAAATTCTCTTGTTGTATTTCATATTAGGTGTCTCTCTTGTTCAGCTGCATTCCATTAGGAGCATGGATCATCTGACATTAGTGGCTTGTTGTACATTTTCCCTCATGTCCTTTACCTGCTGGCCCATTTCCATTCCTCAAGATCATTTGTGCTCACTTTTTGTTTTAAAATTTGCAAGAGTCACTTCTAGGGTTTCAATTTCATTAGGTCTAGGGTTTCATCAAAAAGGTCTTCAAAGTGTCCAATAATAGCCAATAGGTGCATGAGGAGGTTGACTAAATTTCCTGTTATCACCCCAAGAAACTCTCCTATGTTGTATATCAGAGATGCTCGGGAACATTACAAACTCAACAAAAAGTTGGAAATGGATGGATGGAAGGTCTGATGCATATTCAAGCCATATAACCACTTCTACTATGTTTAACTCTAGACATGGGTGAACACCCCCAGACTACAAGGCTTTAGACCACCAATCACTCACAGTTTAAGGAATAGGTGAACATGGAGAATACTGACCACACTAGCAGATGCATTGGACCCTGTGATGGCCAGCTGCAACCAGTAAAGAGGTTTGCAAATCTATTTCTTAATACGCAGACAAGATGACATCTCTCTGGTATTAAGTAAAAATAAACCTGCATAACACATTCAATAATACATACAAGAATCTAACATAGAGGTGGGATGACAACCCCTCTAATGCTAGATATCAAGGGCACATGAATAAATGCATAACAGGCAAAGCCTAGAACAAAGAAGTGGAAAGTGGCAATTAACAACAAAAGAAGCTTGTATTAGCTGAAAATGAAGACCAGACACTACAAGTATCATAGTAGTTACAGTCTCCAGAAGTTGAACCTTACATCAAAACCAAAACCATCAACCATCATCCTAGATTACATCTGTGTTTTGGGTATATATAGAGTTTTATTACAAAGATATTTTTTTATTCTGAACCTGGAGGGGTCATAATGGACCACCAACCACTTTAACTCTCTGATGGAGTCTCTACTACAATCTGCTTGCTTTAATTAATGGATTTAATCTTTTTTGTTGCTCGGTTGTCCTTCCTGAACAGGTGGAGTGTAATATGAAACACGCTCCATAACTGATAAATGTTTGATCGGCTTGAGGCACGTCCTTCTTGTTCTTTGGCCATAATGTTCTTAAATGTAGTTGTTGAAGAATAATTACGCAGAGGACTGAACACTAGCCACCTTCATCCTTTGGATGCATGGTACAGGTCAAGGACGCAAAGACTTCATGGCAAACAAATGAGCAGGACCAGGAGTAAACAACAACCGTTGGATCAAGCGCATGGGTGGAAGAGATCTATCCGTGGGAGGTGTCGGGAGGAAATGTGGACGGATGATCATGGGCCGTTGGATCGTAGTCGGGGAGATCCGATGGCTATCGAGCAATAGAGATGCATGAATGTTAACGAGGAGAGGGTGTACAAGTGGGCGGTAAGCGGTTTCCTCCCACCACGTTTCAGAGTAGAGTGGTAAAGGTACACGGGCCAGCGATCGCAGTAGGAGGGTGATGCGTGGCAGATGGGACGTGGGGATAACCGCTTTCCCCGCGGGCTAAAGCGCGAGAATTTTGCAGGATCAGGAGGTACGAACGTCGTTGGATCGCGGCACCGCGATCAGATGGTGGAGGAAGCAGGGTGCAGGTTATTCGCGGCAGGGACCATTGGATCAGGTGATATGCGATCGACAGTGGAGAATAAGTTGGATGGCTATATGGGCACGAGCTCGTGTCTTAAGTGCCTGGAGCTTAAGGTTTGAAAGGGCGATTTTATAGAGTTTATATGACAAAAAGAAGGAAGAGAATTGAGGGAGGATAAGTGGGATAGGGGAAGGGAGGAGATAGTGACCTGTGTGAAGTCCTTCTGCGCATAATCAAGCAGACCAAGTCTGTTTCTGACCTCAGAATGATCGTTGAGTAGCAGAGCTAACATTGGCTCCTTCTGGGGATGAGATCCTCCCTACGAAGTCTCAAGAATTACAGACTAATGCCTTCATACAAAACCAACATAAAAACATTGCCTAGTATCCATTGGGCATGGAGTCAAATTAAGTCTATACTAAAAGAACACAATTACAGCATTAAGGCTTGAAAACTTAAAACTTCAAAATTTTCCCATTTGTTGGGCCACCAAATTGTTGCCTGTCAGCTGGTTCATCAAAAAGCTACAAAATAAGATTTATTTGATCATCTACCTCAAATAGTTTGGGGCATGTGACCTTATCAGGTGTAGATGATTCAAATTTCATTCCCTCTCTGAGTGCTCTCCTCCTTGGATGTTCTTCATGGGAGCCTTTGTATACCTCCTGGATAACATTGAATGTTGTGTACTCCTTTATGTCATATGTGGCCTGCACAATTAGTATAAATGGTGTACCAATGTATTCATGTGTGGAGGACACAAAGACACCATCTGCTCCTTTATTTTTTTTAGAACAGTCCACATCCAAGGAAGAGTTCCAAGACTGTGTACCCTCTTTCTCTGTCATCTGACAAACTGCATTTTCAATCTGTGTGGAGGCCACCTGAGCAGGCATTAGAATATCAAGACTAAGATGATTAGTACCAGCCTTGGGCTTTGAATCATGGCCTACCTCAGAGTTCAAGGGGCAACTTTGAGCGTTTGTCTTTTGAGAAGACAAAGGGACAAAAAATTATGGGGAGCTTTCCTCTCCCTTTTTGATCACTGTGTTGGGGATAATAGCAGGCTGGTGAACTTGCAAATTTGCATAGTCATTAGAAGCTGAGCTAGCATTGGGCTCAGATTCTTCGAGGATGGTGGGACTTGCTACTAGTTGCTCTTGCTGATCAGCTTGTTGTTCTACAGCTACAACAAACTCACAAGCAGTGCCTTTGGATAATGCTTCTTCATATGTAGCTCCTGCTTCTTCAGAATGTTGCTCAACCATTAATTTGGAAACTTCAAAGGCCAAAAACTCTATCATCTTGGACATTTTATCGATCTCAGGATCTGAGGATGATGAGGACTCACCCCCCTATCTTCTTCCTTCAGCATCACCTTCGAATCTTTCTACAACAGTGATGTTTGCTTCTATTTCAAAGGCTGCATTTTGCATATCAACCAAAGAAGCACTTCTTTCTCTTAACAGTAGGCAGAACTGAGAATCGAAAGCATTGGCATAAGTGATCATGGCAGAAGTAGGGTTGGGTTTCACTTCATATGGTATTCTGCTGTACAAATGATTGAATCTCTTTTTGAAGTCAGACAGCAGCTCACCATTCTCCCTCTGCAAGTTCCCAAACTCATTATAATAAAAGAGCAGATCTTTATTATCCCCCCAATGCTTTAAAAACACATCATCTAAGGCCTCAATATTTGCAATAGACCTAGGGGGTAATTCTCTAAACCATTTTCTAGCCTCCCCATCTAGGCTTTGGACAAAAACCCTCATCCACACATCCTCTTCATTGATATCCAGGTTATCAGCATAGCTGTAAAAGGACTCTAGATGCTCTTCAGCTGTTACTCCTTCTGTACCAATAAACTTAGGCATATATTCTTGATAATCTCCTACAGGAATGGAATTTAAAGAAATAGGCAAGACCAAGGGTCCATATCTAGCAACAACGATTCTTTCTATCTTCGTAGGAGCTTGCTGGCCTGCCATGACTGAGGTAGGTGAAAGGATACTGGTAGATTGAGTGGTATGAATCAATGAAGTGGATGACAGAGATAGAAGAATATGATGGGCAACGTGGGATGCTTTCTTTGGACTGAGATCCAAAAGCGAAATGAATGAACAGGAGCTGTATGAATCTCTGAAGGTATTTCTACACTAGCAGAGATACATGGGACATTTTAGGCTTACCTGATCCTGATGCTCCTTTCTATGATATTTTCTTGTGCTTAACGATTTTCTCAGGGTCGAGCACTGGATCAGCTAGTGATTTATGAGGATTTCTTCAAGCATGCCTCACAAACTGAGCCAGGACTTGAATGTGGAGTCGCCAAAGGTTGGTCTTCTTCCAGTGGAGTCGCCAGATAGATGATTACAACCAGAATATGTGTCCAAACCTTGTCTATCATCAAAGCTTGGAACTGTGTCATCTCCCAGGGAAGCTGAGCTTCAATCTTTGATCCCGGCAACAGCGCCAATTAATGTTATCACCCCAAGAAACTCTCCTAGGTTGTATATCAGAGATGCTCGGGAACATTACAACCTCAACAAAAAGTTGGAAACTGATGAATGGAAGTTCTAATGCATATTCAAGCCAGATAAGCACTTCTACTATGCTTAACTCTAGACATGGGTGAGCACCCCCAGACTACAAGGCTTTAGACCACCAATCACTCATAGTTTAAGGAATAGGTGAATATGGAGAATACTGACCACACCAGCAGATGCACAGGACCCTATGATGGCTGGCTGCAACTAGTAAAGAGGTCTGCAAATCTATTTCTTAATACACAGACAAGATGACAACTCTCTGGTATTAAGTAAAAAGAAACCCACATAACACATTGAATAATACATACAAGATTCTAACGTAGAGGTGGGATGACAGCCCCTCTAATGCTAAATATCGAGGGCACATGAATAAATGCATAACAGGCACAACCTAGAACAAAGAAGAAGTGGAAAGTGAGTAATCAACAGCGAAAGAAGTGTGTATTAGCTGAAAATGAAGACTAGACGCTGCAAGTATCACAGTAGCTACAGTCTCCAGAAGTTGAACCTTACATCAAAACCAAAACCATCAACCATCATCCTAGATTACATCTGTGTTGTGGGTATATATAGAGTTTGATTACAATGATATTTTTCTATTCTGAACATGCAGGGGTCATAATGGACCACTAACTGCTTTAACTCTCTGATGGAGTCTCTGCTACAATTTTCTTTCTTTAATGAATGGATTTGATCTTTTCTGCGGCTTGGTTGTCCTTCCTAAACAGGTGGAGTCTAATATGAAAGATGCTCCATAACTGATAAATGCTTGATCGGCTCGAGGCACGTCCTTCTTGTTCTTCGGCCATAATGTTCTTGAATGCAGTTGTTGAAGAATAACTACGCAGAGGACTGGACACTGGCCACCTTCTTCCTTCGGATGCATGGTACAGGTCAAGGACGTGAAGACTTCATGGCGAACAAATGAGAAGGACCAGGAGTAAACAACAACCGTTGGATCGAGCACATGGGTGGCAGAGATCTATCGGCGGGAGGCGTCGGGACGAAATGTGGATGGACTAACATGGGCCATTGGATCACAATCGAGGAGATCTAATGGCTATCGGGCGGTTTAGACACCCTCAAATTCCCAAATTTGCTCAATCCAATGGTGTGTAAGTAAGTCTACAGCTTTTCCCTTACTAGTGAAGGGTTCTTCTTAAATTTTATGGTGTTTTTGTGTGAAAAAAATCAAACCCTACCTCTTTGCAATTTCTCAAAAAACAATTGCCTAGGGTTTGCATTTGTGATTTTGCTGCCAAGTTCACTCCACCACTCCCTCACTTTTTGACATCTAAATTTATTTTCTCGTTCATCCACTCATTCCCTAACACCCATATTCCTAAAAAATCATTCACCCCTATCCCCAATTCCCATTTTCCCAAATCCTAACTACAAAATTGCTAAACCCTAGGTGGTGTCCCTAAGCTTACATACTATTCCCCAACCCCCTATTTCCCAAATAACTTGTCATAATAGTCCCAAAACCCCTCATACCTTCTCCCTCCATAGCTCCTCATATATTCTTACACGTGGTGGGTGAAAACTAAAAACACCATAAAAATCTTCATACTCATCAAGAAAACTCACACACTAGCAAACATGGAGTCTGATCCTTCATATGACCGAGATGAAGAGACACACAGTGACACTCCTACAGAAATGCATGCACCAAGGAGACCTTACAAGGGTGGCAAACATATACGAGAGGAGCCTACTTCACTTTCCGAGCTGCAGGCATGACCTCTTGCTATCACATGCTTCTAACACCAATCCTGCAGGAATTTTGTACACGGTCCAGAATCAGATGATGATGAGAATGTAATTGGAGAAGAGAATCATTTCTTTACACCCGATTATATGAAAATTTTTATCACTGAAGATGAGGAGTATTCCGAGAATTCAACTATATAAAGGGATGAAAATTTCATCTTGGCAAATGAAACAGTTCTCGAGGAGGAGTCTGATGAATATCAAAGAGGATACATGAATGTTTTGTCAACCCAGCAATGACAATATTCACTCAGAAGTAGAGATGTGCCCATAAATCCAATCCAAAAAAGGAAGGAGACAACAACGCCAAAGAATTATCCTCCCATTGTGCAGAAAAAGGGAAAAGAGACAGTTGATCCTACCACCAACAAAACACCATCGACAAATAAAAGATTCAATCAACCAAGTGTATCAAAGGAGAAAACTGAAAAGAAGGATGTTTCAGCGAAAGAGGTAGAGAAAATTTCAGTTTTTAACTTAGAAAATGAAATTTCTAAGTTGAAAGTATCTATTCCTTTGACTGAGTTGATAAAGAACAACAGCTACAAAGGTCGAGTGTCTAAGATGTTGAATTTAGATCCATCATCTGATATGGTGAACGTGGAGGATGATAGACCTGAGTTTATTTTTGGTCCAGCATTGGAAGGTCAGTCTCAAGATAGTGATGTAGCTCCTTTTTACATTAGTCCCAGGGTGCATGATTATGTGTTACACAATGCTATGTTTGATTCTGGAGCCTCTCATAATCTCATGCCTAAGGCCATCATCGAGAAATTGGGATTGGATATCACTAGAAAGTATCATGACCTTTACTCTTTTGATTCTAGTAGAGTAAGGTGCATTGGTCTTGTTGTCGCACAGATTGTCACGACAACGCTCAGACCGGGGGTTGTCACCCTGATCCCCAATCTCTCCATTTTAGCCTATCTCCCGCGGCTAAGGGGGGTAGACCCTATGGGACAATGGATGACCAACTGTGACCCAGTTGGGTTGGGAGACACGAGGAAACAACCACTAGATTGATATTATTAAGTTAATAGACCGGTACCCTATAGACTGAATGATTATGAGCTCATTAACAATCATTTACCATCAGATAACTCAAGCAATGCAAAAATTCGATAAACGCACAATGCTTTAATAGTGATCCAACAATTAAAACTCGGTAACGATATTCCAAAAATTAAATGCTTGAAATAATCACGTAAAATGATAACCGTAGATCACATTCATGTATGTAATCTTCAGATAAACATTAAAGCATGTTAAACATTAATTCCCACATCAAAATTTTAGCCTCAGTAGAAGAGATAAAACATAAGAAATTCCTAAGTGAAGACTGAAATTTGCAAAAAAAAATTCCCAAAATATTTTTATATTTTTCAGATAAAACAAGATTTAAAACTAAATGAAGTCTTTTATTAATTTATTATTTTATGATTTTTTTATTTTTTTTAATTTACTTCTAACAAAATTAAATCTAAACTAAATCAAAATCTAAAAAAAGAAATTCTTTATGCCTTTTAAAGTTTTATAATTTTTATGAATTTTTTTATTTTTATTTTTTGTTATATTTTTAAAACAAAACTAAAATTAAAATCTAAACTAGAACTAAAGTAAGCAAAACTTGAGATTAGTAAAATCTAATCTAAATCTAAAACTAAGTCTAAAAATTAAAAAAAGAAACTTTTTTTTTTTTTATTTAACCAATCTAAATTTATAAACCTAAAAAAAATCTAAAAATCTTTCTAAAACACTAAATTCTAGACCAAATAAAATCAATGTAAAAACTAAGGACTAAAACTTTTTATGTTTTTGATTTTTTAATTTTTTTTTGTAATTTTTATACTTTTATGATTTTAAAATTCACAATTAGAAAATTTAAATAAAACTAAAAGAACTCAATCTAAAGTTAAACTGTAATTTTGAAATCTAAACAAAAGTAAAAAAAATTGAAACCTAAGTGAAATGTTAATTAAATTTATAACGTGAACTAAAGTAAAGCATATGAAATGAAATCCTAAAAAGAAGGGAACTAATTCTAAAACCTAAAAAACTAACCCTCAGCTAAATCGTATATGCATGTATTGATAATAAACAAAATCAACCTTTTTTTTGTGCTTTTGGTATGCAGGTGACGTCTAGAAGGAAAACATAGGTGGAATCGATTTGCAGTTGTGCGTTTGCAGGATGAATTCTTTAGGAACAGATGGATAACGGAAACTGGAGCAACGTGAGTGAGGCTATAGGAAGGCAACAATGGGCAGCAATCAGAGGATTTGTAGCAGTGAGAAAGATAATCAACGTGAGCAAGGGTGAGAAATGAAGCACGCGTGGCTGGGCAACGTTGGACACTGGTTGCTTGAGAGAGATGGCTGCTGCAGACAAGGGAATGCGTAAAGGAGATAAGCGAGGGGAATTGGGGATCAGGTGGAGGTAGGAGCAATGTAATATTTGAAGAAAACAAAGGCACAACGTGAAGGCTCAGTGGAGAAGGCTGCAAAAATTTAGAGCCACAAGCAACGAGAAGAGCAGATAAGGAAAAAGATGTGTTGACAGCAAACAGATAAGAGGGTTTTGCAAGATGGAATGTATGTGGGCATCTCCCTTGTATATATATATATGTGTTTTTTCTTTTGACTTTCTGGGCCTGAGACCAACATACACCTAAAAAATAAAATAAAATAAAATAAATCTACTTTTTTTCCTGCGAAATGAAACCCCAGGAACAACATATAGATGGCTTGAATAGACACTCGAATTTCTCCAAAGAATTTGAAAATATTTTTGGAGAATATCCCTGCAAAAATGAAACCCCAGATGGTAGACTGCTTGAGATTGCCTGATGAAACCCTGAAAAATTCTCAAAGCCTGTGCCTGCAACCCACAATGGGAAAACGAAAACCCAGAAAATATATGCAAGGATTGAAAATAAAACCCTACAAACTAGCTACAAATTTACAACATTTATAATTTTTTGACTCTTAAACAGCCAGATTTATCAATAATCAACAGTGATATTATCAAAATTCTAGATTTACTATGAAAAACTTCAGAAATCTCTCATGCAATCAGAAAAACAAACTTAAATGATAAACCCAGGATCGAAACTGGCTGGGCTCTGCAAGAGGATGTTTGCGGGAGTTGGCTGGTTCAGCTGAGAACTTCCCCAAATGCCCATTGATCTTCTCAATAAGGGTTTCCTCCACAGCTCACTTCAACCATCAATAAAGAGGGAAAAAACAATACTAAATTCCAGATACAATGGAGATACCTACCATTATTTCATAAATCTTATTACCATTCAAACCCTAGTAAGTGAACAAGATACCTGTGTTCAACAATACTCTACATCAATCTATTACTAATGGCTGAAAAATAAAAAATATGCAGAAAATAAAACAGCGCATAGCACTTCATGAGAGTAACACCAGTAAGATTTCAACCCCAAAGTCTTTCTTTATTAGCACCAGAAAAGGTTTACAAGAGAGCTTTCTTCAGCACAAGACTCACAGATCGAATGCTCTCAAATGACCCCTAGCACCCTATTTAAAGGAAAAATTACCAACGGCTAGTTCGAGTGATCCATGTCAAAAATATCTCGACCGTCGATGAGGATCAAGATATCTCTTAATCTCATCCTCGAATTTTTAATGCATTAAAAAAATTGAAATTCTGCATTTATTTACTCAAAAATTATTATTTATTATTTTTTAGGTTTTTATTCTATTTTTTATTATTTTTTTTATATTTTTTAATTTTTCAATTTTAATTTTAATTTATTATATTATTATTATTATTATTTTTAAATTTAATTTTATATTATTTTATTATTTAATTTATATATTTTTAAATTTTTAGTTTTTATTTTATTATTATATTATTATTATTTTTAATTTTTAGTTTTTATTTTTAAATGGATCCTCGAACTTAGCCTTTGGAAAAATTACCTAGGACCTAGGACTTAGGACTTATGACTTATGAGGGTATTAAAACATTTTCTAATCCTCAAGACACTTTACATCATGAACTTTACAATTTTACATCTTAAGGGGGGAAACCCATTTGAAATAGACCCTCATAGACCACCCAGTTTTGTGACCAAACATAATCTAGCAAATCAACACACTAGGATTCCCCTAAGATTCTAATGACAAAATTCATTCTGGCTTTGGGGTTAGGTTGAAGGAAAACTCTGCCGATCATGGATCGGTGAGATAAAAAACCTTCCGGAATGTAGATTATCACTAGAAAATTAGGTCCACCTAGGCAATTTACATACATGACTCAGCTCTACTAAGATTATTTACAATTTACTCATGCAGACTAGGTTTACAACATAATATGATCAAGTCGGCGATGACTGTCGAATGGCGCGGACACGTCAATCAAGCGCTACCCCTTTTGTGAAGAAAAAGGGGGTGTACTACTATTGGAAGTTGACACATAGTGGTCAACAGGTCTTATCAAAGTTTTGGTGGTCAATTTGGATTAGATTCCAGCTAAAACTGTTTTGATGGATGTGGTTGTGGCGGATATACCTCCAAGATTTGGCATGCTTCTGTCCAGATCTTGGGGAGCAAAGATTAAAGGGACAATGCAACTTGATTTCTCCTATGCTACTATTCCCGTGTTCGGTCAAATGAGGAAATTATACCAGGAGAAAAAGATGAAGTACATGATCACTAGCAAGGAGAAACCGGTAAATCATCTAATCAACTATGTACATACTGATTTAGAATCATTTGTTTTGTATTCAGATAGCTTTAATGATGCAAATAGCCAAGTAGTTGAAGTAGAAGACATTCCCGAGATCACTGAAAATTTCAAAGAGGTCTTAAAGCAAGAAAGACAAAGACTTGATAGTACCACTGAGGAATCAGCCTTTCAACAGTAGCAACATATTGATGGGCAGCAAATAGAGTTTCAGCATTTGGAAGAGGACGAAATAGGCTTGTGGAGCATGGATTTTGATGGCACAGTAGCAAGGGAAGGTGCTAGAATTAGCATTTGGATACGCAACCCTATTTTCGCCCCAAACAAAGTGCCAAGCAATGTAAGGGCCTGTTCTTATAAAATAGCTTTTGACTATTCAAATAATGAGGTTGAATATGAGGCTTTAATTGTTGGTTTGAAAATTCTTAGAAAGTTGAATGCTAAAAGGAGTTCAGTGTATGGTGACTCCGAGTTAGTTATCAAGTAGGTGAAAGGGGAATACCAAGCTAAGCATCCTCGAATGCGGGCCTATCGCAATGCGGTATTAGATATCTTGAGAGTATTTTCATATTACACTTTGACATGTGTCCCTCATGTTCAGAATTTCATTGCAGATTCACTTGCAACAACAACAAGTAATTTGAAAATTCCAATGAATTCAAACAACAAGTTTGAGATTCATGTGAAACATCGCCCAGCTGTCCCCGACAATCAAAGGTATTGGCAAGTGTTTCAAGATGATGAAGAGATCAATGAATTTCTGCAAAATGAAGGTAAATTCAAAGACACTTATATTGATGTGGAGTATGATGATGGTGAGGCAAATATAGAAGTCAATCAGATGGAAGTTTTGCAGCTGAAGGACAACGTCATTCGTAAAGGTCTAATACCTTTAGAGGAGTTGTTCGATCAAGATGATGTGGCCCAAAAACCGAGCTTGCTACCAACCGAGAAAGGAGTTGAGGATGTGAACATTGGATCAGCTGAAAATCCTAAAATGGTGAAATTATCAAAGGCGTTTCCCCCATAGGTAAAAGCAGAGTATATTAGTCTACTCTCTTCTTTTACTTATGTATTTTCTTGGGATTATTCAGATTTGAAGGCATATGACACAAGCATAATTTAGCATATCATCCCGATCAAGCCAAATCAGAAGCCTTTTCGTCAGAAGCTAAGAAGAATAAATTCAAAGTTGCTACCCTCAATTGAGAAGGAAGTAAATTGGTTGTACAAAGCTGGTATCATCATTCCCATAAGATTTTCAGATTGGATTTCAAATTTGGTGCTTGTGTGCAAGAAAATAGGTGAGATTCGGTTATGTATTGATTTCATAAATTTGAATAAAGTATCTTTGAAGGACAACTATCCATTGCCTAAGATGGATCACATACTTCAGAGAGTAGTTGGAGCATCTCGCATGTTGCTACACACTGGTTATTTGGGTTATAACCAAATTCTAGTCCATGAGAATGAAAGAGACAAAATAGAATTCACCACTCTGTGGGGAACTTTTCACTATGCAAAGATGCATTTCGGATTGAAAAATGCGGGTGCAACCTTTCAGCAGGTGATGGATATCGCATTTGCTAATGAAAAATATGTTTTTCTAGTTTTTTATCTTGATGATTTGGCAACTTTCTCTAATTTAGATGAAGAACACCTTTATCATTTGAAAATTGTATTTCAACGGTGTAGGAAGTATGGTATATCTCTCAATCCAAAGAAAATTTTGTTTGCCATGGATGAAGACAAGCTTCTCGGTCATATTATATCAAAGCAGGGCATCTGCATTGATCCATCTCAGGTGGAAGCCATTTAAAGGATTGATTTTCCATGAAGTAAGAAAGAAATCCAATCATTCAATGGTAAGATGAATTTCTTAGGTTGCTTTGTGCCCAACCATGTAGAACATTTAAGGGAAATTACAAACATCCTCAAAAAATATAGTGTAGTGAGATGGACCGAGGAAGCAATTAAGTCTTTCAATTTGGTGAAATTGGCCCTTTCTTCAATTTCGGTTTTGATCAACCCAGACTATACTGAGGATTTTATTTTGTTTTCATTTACCTCGGATCATACTATGGTAGCGGTCTTGATGCATAAAAGAGACCAGCTTGAGAAACCAATTGCATTTTTCAGCAAAATCATAAGAGATGCAGCATTAAAGTATAGTATTATTGAAAAACAGGCCCTTGCTTTGGTAAAGACATTGAAAGATTTTCGGGCTTATATTCTACATATTCACATCCTTGCCTATGTCCCTAATGTTGTTGTTAAATATGTCTTAGTGCAAACAGATCCAGAGGGGAGAAGAGGCAAAATGGATTGCTGCATTGTTGGAATATGAGGTGGAGATAAAACCAACAAAGCTCATCAAAGGACATGGGCTGGCTAAACTAATGGTTGAGTCAAATTTGCACCCCTTCGACATTAATCTCATTGTTTCTATGTCTGAGGAAGATGAAAAGAGTCTGCCCGCTCAGGTATCAGAAATTTTTCTACTTTTTGCTTAGCATTCAGACATTGTTTATGTACTCCAAAATCTATCATCACCACCTAGAATGGCTAAGAACAAAAATAGGACACTGAAATTGAAGGCTGCCAAGTTTTGTATCATGAATAATGCACTCTATTGGAAAGATCCCGATGGTGTCTTGCTCAATTGTTTGGTTGAAGAAGAGGCAAAACAGGTTATGGAAGACTTTCACAAGGGAGATTATGGAGTCCATCTTTTTTGGAAGACAATAGCCAATAAAATTTTGAGAGCGGGATATTATTGGCCAAATCTCTTTGCTAATGTGTACAAAACATTGACAAGCTGCCACGAATGTCCGATGTTTCAAGGTAAGAGAAAATTGCAACCTTTACCACTCAAGCCCATTGAGGTCAGTGCTCCATTTCAACAGTGGGCTTTGGCTTTTATTGGCGAGATCCATCCTTCTTCTTCAGCGCAAGACAAATGGATCCTCACAGTGACGGATTATTTCACCAAATGGATTGAGGCGATTCCCACAAGGTAGGCCACTGATTCGATAATCATTTCATTTCTTGAAATCAACATTTTGTCTCATTTTGCCTGTCCAAATAAGCTGATCACTGACAATGCAGTAGCCTTTAAATCTAAAATAATGATTGATTTTTGTCATAAATATCAAATCACTTTGGGGCACTCAAATACCTATTACCCCCAAGGAAATGGATTGGTAGAATCCTCAAATAAAGCTTTGGTCAATATTATCAAAAAGTTGCTGGAAACGAACAAGAAAAGTTGCCACAAAACGCTGGTCAATGCACTTTGGGCAGACAGAGTAAGTCAAAAAAAATCTATAGGCATGTCTCCTTTTGAGCTTGTGTGTGGTGTGGACACAGTCTTCATGACCTCTCTTGCAGTCCCAGTGGTTAAACTCCAAGAAACGAGCAGTGAAGATGATCACTTGCAGCAGAGAATCAATCAAATGATTCATTTGCAACAAACTAGAGAGGAGGTATTTCAGAACATTTTCAAGCTACAAGAGAGAATCAAAAAGATATATGATCGAAAGGCAAAGGAGGATAAGTTTCAAATAGAAGACATAGTGCTGAAATGGGAAGGAATGAAGAGAAAGGTAAGCATGGCAAGTTTGAAAATCTTTGGAAAGGACCTTACAGGATTGCTGCATATCAAGGCCAAAATGCTTTCCTTTTGCAAGAAATGAATGGCGAAGACTACCTTGGTGGGCTGGTCAATAGACGGCTACTCAAGCGGTACTATTTGTGAAATGTTTTCTGCTGTCATATGTATCATTGTACATACTGGTTTGTTTAAATTCCATTGCAAGTGTGTACTATTTTCATTCTTTCAATTTGCGGCCCGAGGTGAAGGCTATAAAATTGAGGTTTGATTTTAGTTTTGGTTTGGTTGGTTTGAGTCAGGTATTTTAGTCAATTTTAGTCTTGAAATTGAGTCAGTTTTGAGTCACATTTCAATCCTGAAATTTAGTCAAGAGTTTGGTTTTGCTTTGTCAAAGTTATTGACTCCATAGCCCAATGGATGAAAGCACTGCCTGCTTTCCCATAGATCTGTAGTTCTTGGCACCTCCAAGGAGCTGCCATCCCCATTGGAGCCAATGTTAGTGTCGGTATCTTCATCCCTCCGTCAGAGATCAAATTCTCTTGTTGCATTGCATATTAGGTATCTTGCTCGGTTAGCTACATTCCATTAGGAGCATGGATCATCTGACGGTAGTGGCTTGTTGTACATTTTCCCTCATGTCCTCTACCTGCTGGCCATTTCCATTCCTCAAGATCATCTGGTCACTTTTTGTTTTAAAATTTGCAAGAGTCATTTCTAGGGTTTCAATTTCATTAGGTCTAGGGTTTCATCAAAAAGGTCTTCAAAGTGTCCAATAATAGTCAACAGGTGCATGAGGAGGTTGAATAAAGTTATAGTATCAATAAATTTCATAATCACTTGCTCAAAAATGTATTTTTCCTCAGAAATGTATTTTTCCTCAAAAGCCTATTTTGAGGAAAAACAGAGTATTTTAGATTTTTATTTTATAAATTCATGTCATTTCAGCTCTCTTATATGTAAATCACATTAGTGGCAACCCTGGTCACCTTGCCAAGCTTCAGATGCTCCATCCCCTGCAAGACAAAAAAAAAATCAAGTCATTCAGTTCATCAAAGGCACAAATAAAGTAAAGTGTCCGAAAACAGAGTTGAAAAAGTAAGTTACAAATCAAACATTATTAAAGTGGGTTTTATGAATCAAAAATCAAAAAGCTCTTGTATATAAATCATTTTTCATAATTCAAAAAGCTCATTTGTATTCAAAGAAGGAATATTGAGCAAAAGAAGGTTGTGTTGAGCAAAGGAAGCAAGCTTGGAGTAAAACTATGTAAGTTTGTGGGCGCAGTGCATTAGCTGAGAGGCGCAGCGCATTGTGCTGCCCTCGATAGTGTTAAAACTATACTGGCACGACACATACAGGAGACGCAACACGTTGGGTTTGTGTCGCGGCGCATAGGGCTACCAAGCCCGATTTCATCACAAATGCCCTCAAATTCCCAAATTTGCGCAATCCAATGGTGTGCAAGTAAGTCTATAACTCTTCCCTTGCTAATGAAAGAGTTCTTTTTAAAGTTTATGGTGGTTTAGTGTGAAAAACTCAAACCCTACCTCTTTGCAATTTCTCAAAAAACAATTGCCTAGGGTTTGCATTTGTGATTTTGCTGCCAAGTTCACTCCACCACTCCCTCACTTTTTGACTCCTACATTTATTTTCCAGTTCATCTGCTCATTCCCTAACTCCCATATTCCTAAAAAATCATTCACCCCTATCCCCAATTCCGATTTTCCCAAATCCTAACTACAAAATCCCCAAACCCTAATTGTTGTCCGCAAGCTTACATACTATTCCCCAGCCCCAAATTTCCCAAACAACTTGTCATAATAGTCCTAAAACCCCTCATACCCTCTCCCTCCACAGTTCCTCATATATTCTTACCCTTGGTGGGTAAAAACTAAAAACACCATAAAAATCTTCATACTCATCAAGAAAACTCACACATTAGCAAACATGGAGTCTGGTCCTTCATATGATCAAGATGAAGAGACACATAGTGACTCTCGTACAGAAATCCATGCACCAAGGAGACCTCACAAGGGTGGCAAACATATACGAGAGGAGCCTACTTCACTTGCCAAGCTGTAGGCATGCCCTCTTGCTATCACATGCTTCCAACACCAATCCTGTTATCAGTTCTATGAGATGGTTGCTAGAGTCCAGTATCATCATGAGTTGGGCAGGTTGTTTGTGCTTCATCTACATAATGGCCAAACCACTCTATCTAGTGTGACATTCACCTTAACACCAAAGTCTATTTCTCTAGCAACCGACATTCCTAATGTTAGAGAGCGGTGGAATAAAAGGCAGAAAATTGACAAGGAACATTATGAGCCATACATCAAGCCCAGTTATTTGAGACAACTCAGTAGAGTTTTTCCCTTTCGGTACTTTAAAAACTCATATGCTCCCTTGATGAAACTCATCATGAAGTATTTCAGTTGTGAGGGTCGGTTTTGTCGCCTATATGCCTATCATATCATATTGTTGATGCACTTTACCAGGGTGAGAATGATGAATCTCCCCTACTTCATGTGCCAAAATTTTGAGAAGATGACCACCCTAGTACAACAGAAGACTCCTTAGCAGCAGTTTAACAGTATATATCATTTTTCACTCATCAAAAATGTGGTCATGCATCAGCTTGGTTTGCAGGGCATCTCATGGGAGGATTTCATTTCTCATTAGTTCTTCACGACTCCTCAGGTACCTTGAGAAGATTTTCATGAGACAGGTGGCCCTTCACATCAACAAGAGGGTCATGAGACACACACCACTAGTATGAAGGTATTTGTCACCTATCAAAAAGGCACTAGAGGGTTGTTTGCAGCAGCAAAGCGAGTACTATCTCCACCCAAGGTGGAAGCGGTCTCACTTCCTTCATCAGCACAACAAGTTCAGGACAAGGGAAAGAGACCATTACATGATGAGGGGCCTTCAGGTGAGCATGAGACCGATTTCATTCTCATTCAGGATGATGACACTGATTTGGGCCCACAAAGCTTAAAGCTCAAGGAGGTCATCCAAGAGCAACAGGAGGACATCAATTCTTTGTCCCTCAGCTTAGAAAGAGCTAAGTGGATAATAAAGTACCTGGAGCAAAGAAAGAAGCAACTTGAGAATCAGCAAACGATTATGGAGCTTCAAAACATACGAGAAAACCGACAAGCTGCCAAAAGGAGGAAGGTGAAGCTCACATCACTTGAACAAGAAATCAATGCTGATCGTGAGTCTTGGCTTGAGAGAGCTAATATCCACTTGGAAAAGTTTTTAGAGAAGCCCATCTATGAGAAAACAATGTAGAGGCACATGGCCTACCATTACTTGGCAAGAAACAAAGTGTGCAAGGCTAGAATCACGAACTTGAAGGCCAAGTTGAAGAGGGCATTGAGGATGCAAAAGGAGCAAGATAGACTCTAGATATTGGCTGAGGCTCCCTTGGCCCAACACAACACTTGATGGAGATCAATTAGCCCAAATTTCAAAAAATTTGGGGCACTTTTTGCATTTTTTGATTTTTTGGTCTAAAACACAGAATTTTCTGCCCTATGCGCCATGCCACCTAACGCTCGCTTTTAATGGAGGCCTCCAAATGAGAAAAACTCAGCATTTTTGGATTTTTCATGAAGAAATATGCATGCTCACCAATGGCCAAGAAATTTTGACAGGTTTTGAGCCCTCAAAAAAGGTCAAAAACACCCAAAAAATAACCTTACTACCCCTATTTTGACACACAAGAAGCAATGTTGGGAGAACTCAGTTTTGGAGGGGAAAATGGAGGCCAAATTCAAAAATTCAGCTTTTTTTGGAAAGTAAACAGGCATACCATTTCAACAAGAACACTTGGAGAAAATGTGGACACGGGGAAGGCCTCCAAGAGTGGGTGAAAACAAGCACTATGCATAGGGAAATCAACGCAGCGCATTGGAGAAAGTTTGCCCAGTTTGATTAAATTACATCATAATTTTGCCCAGTTTCTTGACAGTTTTAATTTTCTTCTTCTTAATGTCAAACTTATGATGTAATTTAATGTAAATTGATAGATATTGATGTAATTTTTTCAAACTTTCACTCATGGAGGTAGATTCATCTATCAAAAAGTAATTTGCAACTAAATGAATCAGTTCCCTAGTTTCTAGAGGCAAGCTGTTTCACTGCCTAATTTTTAGTTCTCAGTTTAGAATTAGTTGGAACAACTCCTAAACTTATGAGCTCAACCCCTAGAGGGTAGTATGAGTTATTTTTTGTCTATATCTTGTGTTTTTTTAGTCATTAGCATGGTTGGAATTTTGAGAAAGCTTGGAGCTTCATTGTATACATTTTTCAGCAGTTTTGGCTAAGGAATAAACCAGGATTTACAGCACTCTATGGGATTCATGTGGCTTCTTGCTTTGATATTGTCTTTCCTTATGCAAATGTAAGTTTTCTTTTGTTTTATGTATGCCATTCTCTTTCTTATTTCATCTTAACTAAAACAAACAAGGATAAAGGTAAAATCCATTGAAATTGCAGTGGTCTACCTAGGGTTTGCTTATTTATCTATGTTTTAAGCTATTGAAGAGGATCCCTGAGGTTTTCTTGCCCTCTTCAACTCCTCATCTATCTAAAGCTCTCCATTTCATTCAAATCTGAAGTATCAAATCAATTTCCTACCTTGCCCCATTGAGATTTCTGCAAAAATGAGCCTTATTCCCCATACCCATAATCTATCTTTCCATTTGAGCCAACAAACATCATCAAACTCAATAAAACCATTTTACACACATGCCTAGCCTAAAATCATTCTTCATTCAGGTCATCTCGAGCCTCATTGATCATATTTTGCTAAGATTGACAAGGAGAGAGCCCTCTCCCAACCTGGTAGGGCTAGCTACCAGGTTAAGCATGGTTTGATGTTACCCTAGATCCTACCTTTCCTAGCCTAAGGTAGATTTAGGCACTAACAGAGGCAACACGAGAACCATTGAATAATGTTATGTCAACACTTTTAGAAGTTATGGATGTCAAAGCAGTGATAACCGAGGGGGCTGAGGTGGAGGTTGTTGGGGAGGCATAGGGAGCTATCCCAAAAGTCGGAGAAGTATTAGCTAAAGTTCCCAAATCACCACAGACACCTAGGCTGAAACTAACCCCAACCAAGGAGCCTGCGAAAGATAAAAAGGGAAAGTAGCCTACAATACCAGTGCATGCCTCGCCGAGAAGGAACCCACCCAAGGACAAGCCCACCACATCGGAAAAGGGTGAGGCCATCAACCTAGAGCTAACGGAGGAAGAAATTGAAGACATCTCGATGGATGATGAGGACTTGGGGGTAGAAGTGGAGGAAGTTGAAGTCTAGGGTGCTAACCCTATCACTAAGTTTCTTGAGTATGTCCCTCTGCACAAGGGCAAGATGAAGGTGCCAAAAGACTTGACGAGAGCAAGGTCCCCTTGCAAACCTCTCTGCTGCTAGATGAGATTACCTTTGAAGGACTGCACTTGGGGTGGGTTCCTTTATTAGAAACTGGAAGATTGGGATCTATAACCTGGTCTTCAACTTTTTTCATGCAATTAGCCCATAACCACTAGATTCTCACTTGTGTGAACAAAAAAAAAACTTATTTTTGGTCTTCCTCTTCTGCTAGATCTTGCTCCTTGAATTCTTTATTTTTTCTCTCTATTTCCTTATCTTTTCACTATATATCGAACTTGTTTCTTATGGAATTCGAATTGTGTATTAAGGAGGTTAAAGCTACTTCTTTATATAGTATTTCCATGAGGTTGAATACCCCTTATGGGTCCAACTTCTTGTTGGTAAGGATGACTTGTGCTTGGAGGCTCATAAAGACTTTCTACACTAAAAATAATATATTTTACATGTTACAATTTTCCCAATAGGGTATTATAAAAATTATAAAGACTTTTTTGACTCAAGAAAAGTATTATTTTCACATGAAAACCATAGGAGCATGAAATGCATACTTGACCTAGATGACAAATACGATGAAGCATGAAACCCATGCTTAAAAAAAATATTTTTCATTCTTCTTTTTCTTGTAACATAAGATATACATATTAACATGAGTACAATGACAATTATGAATATTGAAACTAATTACATTTTCCAATATCTGAGAGGCAATGGTGTCCAAACTTATGCCTCCATCATTGTTGTATGATATGATGGAGACATAAAGTTTGTTAGTAAAGGCCTTTCTACTTCTAACATGTTGGCTATGATGATTTAAATCATCATTGATTCTTATCAATCTGAACCCTTTCTTATATTAATATTTCAAATTGAGAGTATACAATTGTGCCATTATGAACACCTCTCTACTTAAGAGGGAGCGTTGAAAAATGTAACTAATGTCGGTCAAAAGTAATTAGCATGATAAGAAATTCTATCATCTATCATAATTCCAATAGGATGTAGCAGATGCATTAGATTGTTACCACCCTAATTTATTTGTTGTTGGAACCTCCTTAAAATATGATATATGATATGCACCAAATCTATCATGAAGACTCAGTTTTCACATGCATAGATGTAGTCAATGCAAGATAAAAAACAACGAGTCCTATTTTGCTCAAATATTCAAATTATGTTTAAGTTTAATCATTTTCTCTTCCATATCCTTCAACATATCAAACCCGAGGACCACCTTTGTGATACATTATACTAATTATGATTTGAGAACTACACTCCCTATGATATATTGGTTTAAATAGTGTCATTTTTAATGGCAACTCAAATAACCATTATTGTAGGAAAATCCAACTATGTATATAATCATTCATCATGAATGGCTTGTCCATCACACTCACACACATTTTGAGTATTTCTTCAACTATATTATTAGATATTCTTTCCTACCTATCTATGTGTGGATGATAGGTTTTAGTGGCATTCAAATTTGTGCCTTACCCTTTGAATAACCCTTTTAAAGAAATAAAGTTAAATTTAGAATTTCTTTTTGAAAAAACATTTTTTAGCACTCCACGAAATTGGATAGTTTCTTTCATATATATCTATGCAATTTATGTTTCTCTGTCACTCATCTCAAGTAGGATGGAATGTAAAGTTTACTTAAATTTCTTACCTCCACTATGCTTGAGTCATGTCACTTCACTTTTATGATAAATTTAGTGATGATAACCATGGTGATTACAACTTATAGTGAATATGTTGGCTGCTTATGCTTGACCTTCACCCCATGGAATTCCATTTGTTTTTTCACAACCTTGGTGTTTGGTATAGAGTCTTAAACTATCTGAGACTACCAAGGCAAGACTCACAATGATACTACTTTCAACATTGAAATATAAAAAACAGTAAATCTAATGTAAAGGAGGTTGCCCCCTTGAAGAGGCTGAATTCTAAGGCGTTGACCTATCTTTTCTATCCTTTTGTGAGCTAGTTTCCTAATAGATTCTCAAATAAGTATGTGACCCATATGCTTAGATATGTTGTTTAAACATGTAAAATCTATATTTGTGACATGTTTGATGAAATGCATGTCATGGCTAGTAGGGGTCTCATCAAGTCCTTGTTCAATTAATTACATGTGTATCATTATTTTGATGTTATATTTCATTTCTGGAAGTGTCACGGAGTTATGGTCAGCGACCTAAGCCTTGGACATGATAAAGTGGCACAAAATTCAGAGTCGTAAGTTCAAAACTGCTTGGGTAGATGCAGCTAGTGAGGGAGAGAGGGTCTAATTGAGACTAAGCCGAGTAGGTGAAAGGTGTCTTGCACATAAAATTTCTTGGTATTTTCTATGTTGCAGGCTGAAGTGTTGTGTTGCAAGTGCAGGTGGATAGAAGGCTTGTTTAGGGAGGCTGAGTAGGCTACTAGGTGTTGATATAGATTGTCGTTGGCATCAACATGGGAATATTCTGTGATACTAAATGATGATGTGAAGCCAAGGAGACGCAGGTCCATGCAGTAACAAGAGCAAGAAGCCAAGTATGAAAGCCATCAAGGAAGCCATTGGAAGCCAAGAACAGGAGCCATCAAAGAAGAGCTATCAGAAGTTAAAGGAAGACTTATCGGAGCAAGAGAAGCATATCGAAAGCAAGAGAAGCAGTTTATCAGAGCATATCCCATATGAACAAAGGTAAGTGCTAAAGGGAAGAAAAACTACACTTATCACGTATACCCAAGAGTAAGTGCTAAAGGAAGAAAACAGTGAAATCAAAGGAGGTTTAGAGACCTGACGGTTCTATTACAATATGCCTCTATTGAAATATAGCATCCACTACATCACGAGTCTTAAAGCCTTGTTGCTACACTGAAATCCCTGATTACGATATGACTTGCGGACCTGATGGTCCCATTATAACATGCCCTAATTAATATCACATCCACTGTATCGAAATCTTCACAAGTTATGAAAGCTTGTCACATTAAAACTTTGATTATGATATAATATATGGACAAGAACAATTTCTGGTAACAGCCCTAATGAAATATCGCATCCACCTATTGGAACTTTCATATCGCAATTCATAAAGGGATGTAACATTAAAAAATGTGATTGTGATATTATTGCAGACTTGACTACACCACTATGACATAACTTAATGTAATATTGTATCCGTTGAATCGCAAGTTTCAAAGGGATGACGTGCAAAATCTCTGATTGCAATAATATTGTCAACTCGATGGATTCATTAAAAAGGACTATAGAAATAAGAATGTCGTGGAGACAAATATAGCTCAGGTTGATGCTGGTCACTTAGAAAAATAGTAACAGTAAGGCACAACCTCTCACCATTTCATTAGAATGTAATGATGTTGAAATATTGGATGGCAATGACTTAAGAAGAAGCACAAAGATACAAAGGAACTCGAATTTGAAGAGAGATAGCGAGAAATAAATGTCAATGGAATTTTCTCTTGATTTGGACTATGAAGACCTCTTAATTCTAATTGTGGAGACAACAAAATTCGGATTGTAGAAGCACAAAAACTTGGATATGGATATTTGGAGTCTATTTGGAAGCACTGAAGTGGAGCATCTTTAAGGCATCGTTGCCCACACTTGAGCATGGTTAAAAGCAAACTTTAAATGTTTGTTTGGGGCATTCTTGGAGTTAGTGCTCCTAAATCCAAGGTACAAGACAGGGTCGGAGCCCTTGGGGTTGGTGCCTCATAATTGGAAAGATTGGTGTCCTTGGAGTTGGTGCTCCTAAATCTAAGGTTGGTTCCTTGACAAGAGAGGGTTGGTGCCCTAGAGGTTGTAGCCTCACAAAATTCCAAGTAGGTGCTTAGCACATCCCAGGTTGGAGCCTAGGTGTCTTCGTTAAGGGTTGGAGTCCTACCCATATTGTACTTGATTCATTATAAAGATTATATTAATAAAAACGTTTACTTCTATTGTTAATTTTTGTGTTCTAAATATAAGTGATCTAACTGGAAAAAGTAACAATTGAAAAGAAATATTGATTCACCCCCCCCTCAGTATTTCCAACACTAAGCTCCCTAAAATAGGCCGCAGTAATCTCTAGTAAGAATACAAGGAGAGGAGACCTATAGGGTGGAGAAAATGTGAGTTAATGTAGACCTTGTGCCCTCACGAGGCCGAGACTTGAGGTTTGATTTTTGCATGGATTTGAGGGCAGAATCATTGTTAAAGGAGTCAAGTTCTCCATGTACATATTGAATGAATTATGGGTAGTTTTCATGGTGTGTAAAGTCTAGACAAACATTCAATAGAACCGCAGGCACCTGTAGCTTGGTAGTCCTAGCACGAGACTGTAGCAGCTTGAGGAGAGGGCTAGAAACTTTAGAGATCAAGTGCAAACTTTCCATT
This sequence comes from Pinus taeda, assembly GCA_000404065.3. Taxonomy (NCBI): domain Eukaryota; kingdom Viridiplantae; phylum Streptophyta; class Pinopsida; order Pinales; family Pinaceae; genus Pinus; species Pinus taeda. The sequence continues at coordinate 6,294 of APFE031605778.1, read as the reverse complement.
AGGAACAAAAAAGGAAAGTGAAGCCTGTTGGAGGGATTCCACAGCTGTAGGAAGGCTTTTTGGAGCATGGAACAGGTTTGACAGGATCTATAGTTAACCCTAACTAGAAGCAACAACCTACAACAAAATCACACCAACCCTAGAGGTGTGTATTAATGATAAGTTTGATTGACACTTCTAGGATATCTTAGGAGTTATTTGGAGGAGCCCATGTGGATTTTTAGGAGGCCTACCAAGTAGCCAAGGTGAAATCAGGCACATCAAGAGAGAGGCAAGAGGACAAGAGAAGAAGGAGTTGCAGATGGAATCTTGTATGATGGATTGATTTTGTCCTAGGAGAGGACAAGTTGTTGGTGCCCAAATTTGTGTAATAGATCCTCTATTGTAGAGAAAAGGGTAGATTGGTGGAGTCTATGGGAAGCCATGTGTAAGGGTCTCCTAATTGTGGGGATTCCCTAACTAGGTGTAGATGCTACAACGTGGACTTGGTCTCTCATGGACTGTTGGTGGGCAGTGTGAGAGAAGAGCAAGTGTGGATGTGAGTGGAAACCTATGGTCTGCTAGAGGATAGCATGATAGTGTCCAAGTTGGATCTTGGTGAACAACATCTATATGTACAAAGGTAGTTACGAGAGAGGAAATTATTGAGCTTAATTGTCTCATAAACTAGGAGAAGTTTATGGAGCTCAAGACTTGTGTGTGGAGAATGAATTCTACAGCAGATGATGGGAAGCCCTCCTAGCCCATGTTCGTTGTGGGATATGAAAATCTTGCAGTGATAGGTAGCATCCATTTGAGCCCTATGTTGGTCTTCATCAGTGCAACACAGGAAGACCATAGTGGGTTGAAGTCCCTGAGTAACTAAGGAGCAGTAGTGGGTAGATTGATATTTGTTCACAGGAATAGATGTGAAAACCTTGACATGGGTCTCGATGTGTTATGGCCTTGATGGACAAAGGCACAACTAGAGAGAATACTAGATAAGCGAGATTTTGTGGTGAGATGGACTTAGAACATTGATAGAGGCAGGAGTTACACATCGAGTCCTGAAGGACCGTGTAGGTACAGGGTACGACTAAGAGGAAGTGAGAGAGTGTGCTATAGTCATATGGTAAGAGTATCTTCTCGAGGATAGATTGGTTGTCGATGGACTAATAGCAAGCTTGTTATAGAAATTTTTGGGGACTTCAACCCTAATCATAAATGTCCATAAATTGAGGGCTCCTAAGTCCATAAAAGTGTTGCTTCACTGCCTAAAGGAACAAGGTCAGCGGATTACATTATCTCCTAGAAGTTCTCCAATAAAAACTGTTCATAAATGGTCAAAACTAGACCATACTGAAAACCCAGTGCAGAGGGTGTGATGCATATCACCTTTCCAATGTACAAGGTGCGATGCATACTAAATGGCTCCTCTGTAGGGTGCGATGGTCGGGAATGGACAAATGGCAGGGACAAAATGTGAGGTGGAAGATCATGGAATCTTCCAGAAGCTTCCCCTCTGACACTTGCCTCTCTGTTTTCAACCAGGGATGAGTAAGAGAACACCATTCTCCAAGTGAAAGCAGGAACTATCAGAGAGAGGACACTAATCAAGACCCCAGAAGATGACTCACCTCCCTAAAATCATCTATATATGGATCCCTCATCACAGAGATCCAGAGGCTGGAATCTTGTATCTTATAGAGAAGTGTTGGTTTTTTGGTGTAGTGTTGGGTGATCTAAGCTTTACTTGAGGTGAAGAAGGGCTTTCTTGCTGGAGGATGATGCCGGGTCAGAACATAGGGTTGTAATCCTCTTGCTACTTTTCATCTTAATAAAGCTATTCAAGTTTTCCTCCATATTCTTGTATGTTTACTTATATATGGATTTGTATGGTTAACACACATCTGGTCCTGTGTTATTTATGAACATAGATCTTTGTTCTTCGATAGTAGTATGTTGCTGTGATTGATCCGGATTTAAACAGGAACGCAACAAAATATAGAGATAACCATATACACAAAAATGCAGTGGAAATAATACTTTATTTCATTAATGGAAAATACCAAAATATGCTTACAACCAGAAATGGAAATAAACCAGCTAGGGCGATGCTAGCTTATCTCTGAGAAGAGATGTGGTGAGCTGCTGTCATGAAGCCACCCAATACTGTATGGTTACGGGTGTGGTGTAGTTGGTAGGCCCAACCGCTTCACGACCTCTGTTGAAACGAGGTTCTTTTGGCTGCCACTGTCGACAATTAATTGCAGCGGTGAACCCTTCACCCACATCTGTGAGTGGAAAAGACGTTCCCCCTCCTCTGGATATTCGGGCTCATTTTTCTGGATTTTGGCAGTGGCAACAGTGGCACTGGGATCCGCATCAATGATCTGCTTCCCTTTGCCATTCCCCTTGCCAGGTTCTGGCTCAGGGTCAGAACATGCATCTGGTTCGGAAGCCTTTAACTCGGCCACCAGCGACTGCTTGGTCCGACACTCTCTTGTGTTATGAGTGGGACTCTTATGGAACTCACACTACTTTCTTGTGTCCTTCCTCAGCTTCATGGTGTTGTTCTTTTCTTGCCGCTTCGACAGGTTGCCTTGGGTCACCTCGCCTTGGCTTTGTCCTTTGCGCTTTGGATTTGCAGATCCAAAGTCTCGCTTCTTCTGTTTGAACTTTTGCTCAATTTTGACAGCATATCGGTATGTTGTGCTGAGTGAGGAGATGTTCAAGAACTCCATCTCTTCCTAGATGTATCTGTGTAGGCAGCTGCGGTATTTGAGTACCAGATGCAGCTCAGAATCTTTGATACCCAATTGTGTGCGAAGGGTGTGAAAAATGTTTGTGAACTCAGGAACATCTTGGTCCCCTCCCTGCCGTAGCATGGTCCATTTGATGTATTTGTCCTCATAGCTTTTGACAGGGTAGTACTGCTCCTTGATGGCATCTCGGAATGAATCCCAAGTGGGTACGGATGAAAATATGAGCCTGTACTTTCATCCTTCTGCTCATAGTAGGTTTCCCACCAGTCCTTGACGTGGGGGGCTGCTTTGAGAAGAGCGAAAACAATCTTTTCCCGACTTGAAAATTCATGAATAGAAAAATATCCTTCGAGTAGATTTAACCATTTATCTACAACATCTGTGTCTATTTTACCCTCGAAGATGGGAATTTCAAAATTAACTTGTACCTTAAAGGGCATGGCGTTTCTAGAGTAGCTGTTGGAAGTCGATGCGTCGCGTCTGGGTAGCCGTTGAAGGATCTGCGCAAAGCTATCCATCATCGCATTCCTTTGCCGCTCGAGGGCTTCTTCGAGGAAGATTTTGATATGATCTCCTACCCCCTCATCTTTCTTCTCATCCGCCATGGGAAGTCGTCGAGATTTGCGAGGTTGGTCTTGCAAAGGTTCGACCAGTTCAAGCCCTAACTCCTTATATCCCAACCTTGTTGGCGACATGCAAAGAAAAACAGAGAAAAAGCACACCGCTCTGATACCACTGAACCAGATTTAAACAGGAACGCAACAAAATATAGAGATAACCATATACACAAAGATGAAATGGAAATAATACTTCATTTCATTAATGGAAAATACCGAAATATGCTTACAACTAGAAATGGAAATAAATTAGATAGGGCGATGGTAACTTATCTCTGAGAAGAGATGTGGTCGCTACATGCCTCTGAACTGTTCTAAACTGTGTTAAAATGAGGCTCGAAGGCCTATTTATTATTGAGAAACAATGGAAAACCCTTCACATTCTAGAACCTAACCCTAGAAGATGAAACACTAAATTGTGGGCCCCATTTTGGGTAAATTGGTACATCAATTTCCCGGGGTCGTAACTTTGGCATACAATCTTCGTTTGACACGTATGATAGCTCGTTAGAAAGATCTATCCGAGAACTACCACTTTGGGAAGGGAAACATCAGTCCATGAACCCATGTTTCCCCCAGATTTCCCAAAAAACGTCGTTTCGGGCCTCAAAATGGCTCCGGAAGTTCAGGACCCAAAAAAACTACTAAAAATAGTAAATTGTGTTATAATTACGGCAACTGAAAAACTGAAAGAGACAGTTGCGGTGGTCCAAATGGGATAGGCGGGTGGCCACCAACATCCACCTAGATCAATGATTCCACAGGTGCTCTTTGAAGCTGGGAAGACGAAGAAGAAGCGACAAAGCTCTATCAGGAAGGAGAGGAATCAAACAAGGAAATCAAGCACAAGACTAAGGTTGGCCTCCTTTGTTCCACTCTTATCTATTTTCATAAAGGAAAACGAAAGTAGACTTTACTTGTTTGTTTCTAAGATAGCTACCAGTCTTAGTGGGAATAGCAACATCCGAGTGCACACTATTCTCGGTAACAAAATGGCGACTCCATTGGGGAGCGACTAGATTGTTTGTTATCCTATCTTTGTTTCTTTTATAAACTTACAGACGGAGCCTAAAGCCAAGCCAGCTAGCTTTCAAACTGCATTTTTTATACAAATGCAAAGTAGATCAATGGTGCTTCAATCTATCTCCGGGTTTTGTTTATGAATTAAACAATCGATCTGCAAACAGTCTAATTTCCCTAAGTGGTGGCTCTAGTAACCTCCTTAGATCTACCCCTATGATTTACATATACTAAACATCACTTACTCGGCCTAAATCCCTGAACTGAATTACAAATTGTGAGTAAAAACTCGTTCAAAGTCTCGCACTGGTACCATCGCACCCTGCCTTCAAGGCAGTCTGTATGCATCGCACTTCCCAAGTGCAGTAGGTGCGCTGCATACTGAATTCACTGTGTGACAGGTGCGATGGTTAGGGAAGGTTATCTTTACCTTTGAACTTTCGTTTTTTCCTCACTATTTTTAGTCCTATTCAGGAGTTTTGTTGTCTGTGGCCAGTATATTTCTGTGAAAGCCCCCTTCTCTTACATTATTCCGCCTCCATAGTGCAAAGAACTATAAGTGTTTTTATGTATTGTGTGCCATTTTTAGTTCTCTTTTGCAAAAAAGTAGCATAATCGAACTGTCGTTTCTTGATCTGAAAGTGTCATAGCTGTCATTTTTAGTTTTAGAAGACAATCCCATTGTTCTTGATAGTCGATTATATAGTTACTGTTGTACATGATTTGAATTAGAATTTTTTAAAGTTTCAAAAAGCAATTTTCATTTCGAAATGGCAAAGTGTCTCTCTTACCTTCACTTCATTTTGAAAAGAAATTTGTTGAGTATTGTCGCTTTGAAAATAATTCAGATTTGCACTTAGCTTTCTTATCATCGTTCATACATTAAGAAGGCTGAAAACAAATACATGCATGTGCATTTGCATTTTGACTGCTTGGTTTGATTTAGGAAAGTGAATTTAGCATGTGCTCTGTGCTCTTTGCTGAAAGATTCTTAACTTTCTTTCCTTAGAAGCTAGGATTTTCATTGCCAAAAGAAGATTAAATGTTTGTTTATCATCTTAGACTGCATTTTAGGAATTGTGTACACATCACGCGGTGAACCTGAAAGGAAATTTTTTTAAGCAAGATCAACTTAAAATAAATTTAATGAATCTAACAATGCTTTGGAACCTAACGCACAACATCTAGAGGTCTAGGCTAGAGACGTATTCCAATGTCACAAAACATGGTAACTGTTGATTTCATTGTTGGTTGGGTGATTCCTCCACTCTGAGACGGAAAGTGCCAGTATGGACTTGTGCTCCCACATACCGTTGAGTATATTTTGGGAGACCACAATAGGCTGCATCTTTTATCCTTAGGAAGCCGTGTCTGCCACCCTATCGATCGCAATGCACTGAAGACAACATTCGGGAAGATTGACTGCAGTACTATAAAACGTATTCTGCAGTTTTGCGATTGGTTTGGTAATCCCCTCTGCCTATATCTCCAGAGAAGTCTATTTTGCTCCTTTTCAGACTCCTTAAAAGAAAAGGTCCTCTAAGCACTTGTCACTTTAGGCTCAATGAAAATCGAAGGCGACTAGAGTCATCTTTTGTTTTTCCTCAACTCTTTAAAATTGAAAAAACAAGTTGTATCAAAGCATCTAAAATTTATTTTAATCAGAATAACATCACAAATTCCCTCGTTGGTCTTTAGGTTGAGAAAATGGAGTCTACCAACCAACGATTTCCCCTTGGAGGAAATCCTAGTCCCTTCTCCTCTTGGGGAGATGTTGGTGCACCCCATATGGCCACATTGTCACTTCCAGGGTTGACGATTGATTTGCCTGTCTTTCTCTTCTCTACCTTTGTCATTTAGAATCCTGTAATTCCTTAATAGTCAAGTCAGCAACTAGATGACACTAGAGTTGC